>JASSUY010044864.1:0-102325 GCA_032466535.1 Forpus xanthops
GACTTTCTTTTAGGTGGCTGTCCAGGCAGTAAATTGGAAGAATATTGTGGGCTAACTCAGCTGAAACGCCCCTGAAAAAGAAAACAGATTCCTCTACATCCAGAAAATGCACCCACCAAGCAGGCTCTGTGCCACACAGATCTGAAACTCAGCACAGTACAGGCACACCAGTTCGCTGCTGCACCCAGCTAATGGGATCTTCTGCAACGGGTTGTATAAACCCACCCCAACACTGTGAAGCAGTAAGACAGATCCAAGGTGAAATATAAGGATTAAATCCGCTATTCTGAGCAGTGTTCAAAATCCACTGTGTTACTTCAAATACCCCAGATGCTCTTCACAGACTCAAAGACAAAGGAGGGGCACATGAAAACTCTTGACCTCTGTGAGAAATCTACTGGAACTGCTGGAAAATATCACAGTCATTTGTCCTTTCTTGTTTTTCATCACAGATATGGCAAGGTAAGGCAAGCCCCAGACCTGCCCACATCGTAACTTGGCCTACAGCATCAGTCAGTTAGGTCTCCACAAAGCGTGAGAGAATCATTAACAGCATTGCTTTCTCTCAGAGCCAACCTGGCTTTAGCCAACCAGAAATGTCTGCAGGAAAAGTCTGAAAAAAAGCCATTAATGGGGATAATGATGCTTACCCCCTGCACAAAGTGATTTGAGATTCACAGAGGGAAAGTTTTGTTAGCAGTACATACTTATGAAATCATTTTAGTTTCTTGCATCAAGGATCCTGCAAGTCCTAGACTGTGACATAACTTCCCCTACCATTAGACTCTAGCCTCTATAGAAGTCTATATCATGTGGTAGGAGATATGTATGGTTGTTATGTCTATCCAACAGACAAGATGTAGATCTAACTAGTCCATGCCCACACCTGAATGAGCAGTGATCTTTTCTCACTTGCATTTCAGAACCTGTCACTGCATTCTGGAATGAGACAGACAAATCCTAGTCCTCAGCTGAAATCTAGGCCCCCTTGAAGTCCATGCCTTGACTGGTCTTTCTGCCTGGTCTTTCTGATGTAAATAGGGCCAGGATTTCATTCTCTGCCTGAAATTCTCTTTAACATGAAAAAGCACCGTTAGGGCTTTTTTATGTCTGACTTAGAGAGTTGAAGGAGTCCTAAAGCTAAGTGATGAAACAGTGCTAAGAAGTTGTGGGGCTGCTGTCATCTGGGACCAGCTGCCCCAATTCCTGTAACTAGATAATCTGCTTATTTGACATTTCTGGGGTCTCTGTACACTCCCTCATGATAGATCTCCTCCTCCTCCTTGAATAAAGCTCAGTAAAATGTTTGACCTTTTCCAGCCTTTAGAGTTTCATTGTGTTTTTAAAAAGGAAAGTAAAGCATGGAAAAAAAACATCTGCTGAGGGAGAATTTTCTCATTTGAATAGCACACTCCAATTTAGTATAAAGAAAACAGGCTCAGAGAGACCTATGCCTATGACTTCTAATTCAGGACAGAGTGCTGTAAAAGTGACTTCATTAGTAAACGTAGGAGCATCTCCCCAGAGGAAGATCCTAAATCAGAAAGGAGCATAGGGCATCAGTTGGCAAACTATTACCTCATCTGGAAACTGAAGTTCACTGTCTGGTTTCTATCAAAAGTGACAATGAATTCAGAAGGTTTCACCCTAGATCCTTCACAAAACCTGCTGCGCAGCTCAACATAACTTTCAGTCACTAATCAGGGGGCACCCAAGCCTGCGATATTAAAAGGAAAGTTGAAGTCACACCAGAAATTCCAAGAACTGGTGAGGGGTTTGAAGGGAGCCAGGAAAGGAGGAATTATTAGAGCAGGACATGCCGCAGGTCAGCATTAAGGTGCATTTAGCAGAGCTGTATGTATGAATGAATGTATGTATGAACCTCCACTGTGCTTGCATTTTTAGGCTGCAGTAGCTGTCTCTCACTTTTTATGAACACTAGAACTCACTAAGCCCAGAGAGATAAAACTGGTGAATTAAAAAGCAGTTCTCTTGGGTTCTGAGACAGGATATAACACACAGGTCTTGATGGAGCCTTATGCTTCTTGCTGCTTGGGAGGCAGTCATGTTAGTCTCTGCACCTTTTTGATATGCCATCAAACTAATTACCTGCCTAATGGCAACTGAAATAGATTTCTATTCTCTTGATGTGTAGGAAGATGAGGAAGCATGTGCAACATCAAGAAGGGCATGGGGACCACATTGGACGGGAGAGCCCTACAAAAGAGCCCTAATGCAAGAAGCTTTAGGGGCAACACAGGAGGCATGAACCCAAAATAGACACCCGATAGCTCTGCCCATTTGGCAGCAATTAAAGACCTAAGAGTAAGATGTGAAGTTCTCCTTGAGTTCTCAAGTACTATGCTGTTTGAGTCCAAGATTTTCTTCAAGGACCATCTTTAGCATCAACCTTGTATTTAGAAACGTGACTCTACATTCCTTAGATCCTAATGTTTGTACAGTAGGACACTTCTGGAAAGAGTAGTTGTATCAATAAAGTGGATCATTATTGCAATTAATTTCACTGAACGACAATTGAAACAGAACGTAACATCAAATCCCCATCTGCTCACCGCAAGCAGTTAAGCCAGCCCTAAACCAAACCTACAAATAAATACCTCCTTACAAGCTGAGGCAGCCCCGATTACTAGAAGGTAGAGGGGAGATGGGAAAAAGAAAGTAGAACATATTCTTGAAATGCCATAAGTTTTTCTCTTTATCCTGTCTCATTTTCCAAAGCATATTCTTGAGATGAGAAGAGCTATTTTCCATTTTGTTGCTTTGTGATTAAGTGGAACACGCACATTTGCTCTCATTGGTTAATTAGAAATACCTGCTATGTAGATGTATCTTTTTCCAGTCCCTTGCTTCTTAGCAAATAAAAAAATCTATTTTGGCTTCCCTGCGCTGACCCTTTAATTGAACTAACATGAGTTTTGTTGCTGTTCTTTGTTTTTAAATAAGCAATTTTGTACTTGCAGATTTTAATTTCCCACATGGCAAAACGCTTCTGATTGTTGCCAAATCCCAGGCAGTGGGGCTAGAGAAAGTGCATCTCTGGTTTCCCACACCCAATTAGGAAAAAAAGTTATCAGTAAGCATCCCTGCTGACCAGCCCTTTGCCACGACATTCTGTTGGCTTCACGTGAGAGATTATCTTGATGTGCTATGCTAATTCTGTCACTAATTCCATTATTAAACTTATAGAGATGTGAGATCAAGATCCTGCTACCTGCATGAAGCCCAGCAGATTTTCCTCTCCCTTCCCTCCCTGCAAATAGAGAAGAACCTTTTTGTATGCATGTAAGCTATTTATAGTAGGCTTACAGAATTCTACTCAACGCTCCCTTGAAGAGTAGTCCTTTACTGGTAGAGTATTAGATGGAGGATTTTTGGCCGTATATTATCTTCACCATCATGGTATCTCTGAGACCTAAGCTGACAATTTTTTTTAATGACAGTTTTATGTGCTCATTACTCTTGTGTTTTTTGCCAGGTTTGTTAAGCAGGAAGTAGGTAACAACTTGTAATCTTGTCCACTGGCATGCATACACCCATTAATGGGCCAGATGGAGCTGCAGTGATTTTAGCAGCTGAGGACCTGCAGTATTATGTTTATACAGGTCAGGGGAAAGAGGGAACAGACAACTAATTTAATATAACTGTAGAGACATAGTCTTCACTAAACTGGACATAGGATGCAAAGTGAAGAAGAAAGAGAAAATCTGGCTCCTTTTCTTGGCTCTGCCACTGATCTAGTTTGCAACTGTAAGCAATTCTATTTAGCCCATCTGCAACACAATTGGAATGCTTCTCTCTGTCTCAGTACAGAGTTCTGAGAGGGAAACGGAAAATGATTTCTCAAATCAGCTGACTTTTTCCCTCAAACTTCAAATGTGCAACTGCTCCTTCCATGGGTTTCTTTTTCATGGTTGACACTGGGCTTAGTTTTTTACTCTTGTAGGCTTGCCTGCAATAATCGGCAGATTTTAAAGTAAATTACCTTCTCTTTAAGGTATGCATTGTAATAATTTTGTTTGCACTGTGCATTATATTTTAAACAAAAGACTTAGGTTTCTTTATTTCCCACTTGAGATTATAAACACTTCTGAACAGTAATTTATTACTGTGGAATTTCACAATGGTAATTTATTACTGTAGAATATCACCTGCTATTTGCTAGTTTAACAGATGCACAGAGTTGTATTAAGCGCGTATGGTTGTGACATCTTGTCAACCTTTTCGTGAAGAAGCATAAACTAATCTGAGGCTTTGACATAATTTATTATCAATAAACTGCAGGTAGTCTCTCTGTGTATGTGATATATCGAAACAAAGCAAAACAGCATCAACTATTTCTTTTTAAATTGCTAGCAATACTCTGCTTCTGTGTGTCTCCTGGTTCATAGCTTTCAACACTGTTATTCAATGGATATTACCCAGGTCATGTGCATTCACAGGTTTCCAAAATCTTTTCTCTTTTCCTCATCGCTACTTTCAACAAATCTATAAAATTGCATCCAAAACTGTCCTTTCTTCTGTCCCCTCTCACGAATCCTCTTGACATTGAGAGGGTAGAAGGAGAGAGGTGGTCCTTCTGTACTGTGAATTGCATCAATAAGCCTATGACATATTTGATGTAGCCTGAAACAATTCGTGTTCATTGCACGAAAAACTGATCTTCTTTATGACAATTTTCTGAATGTGGATGTTGATTTAACTCAAAGACTGCTGCTTCCAGGAAGAAAAAGGTAATACAGCAGATGAGGTGACTTAACCTCAAATACTAAAGGATTATGAAAGGAACATTATGCTTGGCCCTGGCTGACCCCAAACCATGCTGGTTCTAGCGAATTTCTTTAAGAATAATAGTCTTTAGCACTGAAGCTTCCATCACAGCAAAAGCAAAATGCGGTTCAGCAAAAAGAGAAAGACAATTCTCTTGAGAAAAGGAACAGACTCCAGAATCTATGAGAAAATAGGCCTTTCTAAGGGCCCTTTCACAAGACACGTCATTTCAGGTTAAGAAGATATACAAACAACTCACAATTTACATCTTTTTCCCCTCAAAGTACTTTGCTTGCGTGTATAAATGCACAGCATTTTTGCTTGAAGAAGCTACTGTCACTATGAACAGAAAGGAATTCTGAAACTCCCTGGATTTTTCAAACAACCACTATTAATATGAAGGATGCTACAGCCCAGAACCTGGTTTAACAGGGGTAAAATCAGCAGTAGAAGGTTGATATGTGTCATTTGAAACTAAGTGACAGAGAGATCAGAAAGAGAATGGAAATGCCAACATGCCTTAGAAGAAGGCCTGTAATACCCAGACAGCTTTCCAGCCTCTTGAACAGCAGTCTTCTGCCATGAAGTGCTATGCTAAAACCAGCGAAGCGCAATGCGTTTAACTGTGTTAAATGCTGATATCAAAATTACAGTGGAATACATATATGAAGAACAATGCCAAGTTACAGGGATATACTTTTTGAAACCAAAGTGATACGGACAGCAATGGGAGCAAGACTTTACCTGTGTCTGTAATGAGCTCATTTTGCAATTGATCTGCAAAACTCCATATGCGTTAGCATGCTTTCGACTATAATGGCCATTATAATTTCTCTTCATCTATGATGCATTGTTCAGATACTTTTCATTAAGCTGTTTGTTTGAAATAGCCAGAATAATGAACAGCTGCAGGATCCTACACGTTTGTCAAAGCTCATAGAAAAATATGAATGTCTTACGTTGTGTTATTTGAGAATTGATGTGTTATTATACCGTCTTTAAGGGCTTTATTATAATGCATGGGTACAGGAAAGGAAACTTTAACTATTCAGTCTGAAATTGGGGATTTCATTTTAGCTAAGCTGTGTAACGCTCAAGATGGGTGACTGCTGCCATTTCCTTCAGTGATCACTTATGTGGGTGCAATTTATATACTTGCGGTTTCATGGGCACACATGGTGGGTGACATGAGCTCTCTACCAGGAAAACGAGCTAAACAAATCCTGAGAAAACTATAAAGTTCATAAAAGCAGTGTTCCTCATTCCCCTACTTCATTTTTCACCCTCTTGATCCTTTTTTAGGTTGTCTCCCTTGACTGAGTGGTGTGCAAACTGTATTTATTCCGCAGCTTATCAGATGCCAGATGCACTATATTACCACTTACAACTGTTTTCTGGCCAAGTTAAAAGAACACATGAGCAGTAAATGCGGTTTCAGAAAAAACAAAGCTCATACAAACAAGTTATTCTGACCTCCATACATGCCCTTGAAACCACCAGACTTCCAGCCCTTGGTACAGCATCACCTAGATCTACATCCTTGGAAAGCCAAGGTGGGTTTTCTCATGTTGCTGTCATGCTGTATGGCAGAAAGAATGAGACGGAATAGTCTTCCCCATCTGATGCTCTCAGTCACCCTAGCGCTTGCCATTCTCCTTGTATTTCTGTTGGCAGAGCTTTGAAGAAACGGATTCAGTTCACACCATCCTCCTGAATCTTCAATATTTATTTTGATTTTTTATGTTAATAAATAAATAAAATCCATAGCTTTAGTTGCAGTATAAAACAGCACAATTCACTGCCGGCATACAGAATTGATATACTAGATATTTCTCATTTATTAGCTTCATTCCTTTGCCTAGTCTCCTACAGTAATGTTATTATTTCCCATGAGGGTCACATGAGATTTTTCTCTTGCTTGCTTCGTACGTGTCTTTGTGTGTGCTTATTTGTTTAATAGGCATTTCCCTCTTTTATCTGCTACTTATTTAAAGCTTTCACTATACACATTTGATCTGAATACATTGGCTATGTGTGGCCTGTTTGCAACCAGGTCTGCTCTTAATGGTGTATTTACACCAGGTTTTCACACAATACCAAAGAGATCCATAACCAAAGTGATTTAGAAGACGATTTCGATGTTCCTTTCCCCAGAACTGCTCTCCCTCTTTCAACAAGTAGGAAATGACACTGAAGGGAAAGGATTTGCTTGCAACTCTGCTGTAAAAGCACTTTTCTCTTCTTCAAAGCAATCTCCCCGAGGGGCAAAAGTTAAACCAGGTTCTCAGGTACTTATTTTTAAGAACAGGCCTTTTTTTGGCTCCTGTCAGAAGCACAGCACTAGTTCATGGACTGTCTTTACGATGTACATCCTCCTCCCTCGCCTAGTCTACTCTGAGAAAGCACAGATGCCCTACAAGTAGCAGCTCTTCTCCCTCCTTGCACTGTCCTGGAGGGCAATGGAGAAGGCTGTGCAAGACCAACTTTCCAGCCATCCCACCTCCCTGCTCTTGCTGTGTGGGGCTGGGATGTAGCCCCAGTGGCACTGCATGGTACTTGACTGAAAGTTGGCATTGCAGATACTGCGATGTCACCAGCTCCTATAGATTTGGCATTGTTATGTGACTGTGGAGACAGAAAATCACTGCAAACTGATTAGGGACACCGCTGATTGGGGAACTGCCTATATGGCACGTCAAGTGCTGAGGGTAGCATTTCAAGGAGTCAAACTCAAGACTCCAGTGTTCCCTTTACTAGCAAAGCTTTACCTCTTTCTGCCCCCTGCACTGCATCACTACAAACATGAGTACAATGGACAAGACTGAAACTATTAAAGACTTTGTGTGATGTAATGGCCCTGGGGAGCAAAAGGGTTTACAGGATTTTATGGAATTGACACATCCTCACACAGTTCTCTAAACTGGTATATAAATGTGGAGGCCTCTAAGACCCAGCCAACTCAACCATCACAGTAAAATGCTTTCTTACATACCACTCTGCCTCATGTGGCTGAAGACTCAGTTTTGACAGGCCTTAAAGCAGTTCTGTCTGAAAAGCTTTTATAGCAGAATCTTTGCTCCAACCTTGCTGAAAAGGTCAAGCACTTTTTCTTTACCTCCTTGCCTTTCAGAGGCACTCAGGTCTAAACCGCAGAGATCTCCATTTTTACTTTCTGCTTGCCTCATTTAGTAACATTTACAACTTTTGTCAGCTCAGGAAATTCTTTGGTTTTCAATAATGAAGGAAGACTTAGAAACAAAGACTCATCTCAGCCCTGAACGCAGCTAAGATATTCTCAAGGGAGTCTTCTATGCCTTTTAATCTAGGAGAATAAATTAAAATACCAGATACCAGCATAATGGTATTTTAAAGGAAATATCCAGTCTAACTAACGTTTTGCCCTCTTTCCTACTTCAGAGGAAGCTTTCAGTCAGTCAAAAAGAACATTTAGTGTTTATGCACAATCCCAGCTACACCTCCAAACTCTCCCCCCTCCCACCTAAGAGCCACTGGCCAAAGTCAACCCCTCAAGAAGAGCAGGCAGTCAGTCACCCCATCACAGCTGGAAATGGCAGCAAAGCTGCAAGGAAGGAGCTGCTACCCAGCTTTCCTTGGCACGTGACAATCAAAACTGCCTACTCCTTGTTTTGCTCTTCAAACAATGACACAGGAACCAGTGGCTAAGGCATCATCCCCCACCACACAGGTCAGGAGGAAGAGAACTTGGATCATGGAAAAAGTACAGGGACCAAGCTTCTATTTAGGTGCTTGATATCCATTAGCATCACCCACTGTCTTTGTAGGTTGTAGCAATCTAGAGAGCCTGCTTGTGAGGGACTTTATCAGTAACTGTCAATACAGTCTGACAAGAAAAGCAAGCTCACTTCTGAGAGTCACCTCTGACGATGTTTTTCCCACTCCAGGTTTGAGCAAGTCACCTGCAGGAAAACCTAAGCAGGCTATTATCAGTCTGCTGACACAAGTAGCTTTTTGCCTGCTGCTTCTACCAACAGGCTATATTATAGTCTTTACATATCTTTAAGTCCTTCAGACAAAATGAAAAGGAAACACAAGTTAGACCCATTTTGCTAGGCTTGTAGGAAAAGATTTCCATCACTGCAATGCCTGTAATCGATTCTGTTTTCTGCAAGAACGCTGTTGTTGAGCACTATTTCTCAATGTGGCCAGGGGCTCTCACTAATTACAAAGCTGCTCTTCAGCTCCTCAAAGCTCCTCCTTTCCAGCCCTAGGAAAGGATTATCAGCAATTCATGGAGAGGAAATGCACCTCCTATCTCCCCACTATTTACTTAGCTCTCCACCAACCATTCGTTTGCCAAACTTTGTATGTGACATGCCAGATAACAGAGGCAACCCAGAAGAGAAGAACATCCATACTATTTGCTAGTATGTTGTCTTTTATTTCCATTAGCCAAAAACCCTGTGAGGCAGCTGTACGGCACATTAGAGACAGCTTTACACAAAGGGCCCTTCTTTCAGAGGAGATTTCTTTGAGCCTGTCTTGCAGTTCACACTGCAGAGCAGATCAAACGATGTTTTCCTCCATTTTAATAGAGAAATCTGAGAGTGATAGTATCAGAGAAGAAAGGGAGTAAAAGAAAGACTAAGAGGTTACTTGGCAATTAGGCAATCTTGATTATTTCCTTCTTGTCATGCTAAATCTTTCAGCTGGCTATTGGGAGGAAGTGATTTTCTATTCCATTTGACACTGGCTTCACAGCTAATTTTGTTTCCATCTATCTGCCTAATCTATTTTATCTATCAGTTTTAATTTGGCCCTATCCCCGATTCTGTTTACATGCTTCCCATAAGCATAAACAACAGCAACAACAATCTCTGTTCTTATTACATTATTATACACTGGAGGCCGCTGAGGCCGTGGCACAGGTTGTCCAGAGAAGCTGTGGCTGCCCCATCTCTGGCAGTGTTCAAGGCTAGGTTGGACAGGGCTTGGAGCAACCTGCCCTAGTGGAAGGTGTCCCTGTCTGTGGCAGGGGGGGCTGGGACTAGATCTTTAAGGTCCCTTCCAACGCAAACCATTCTGAAATTCTATGATCTTGGTCTATACCTTGAAAGAAGCATCCAAACTTCAGGGCAGAAAAGCTTCAAGTGTGTAGTCAAAACTCTGCTGTGATTAACAGCTTACTTCTCCATGGCTTTATGTCATGATTTAAATGCGACAGCAACTGAATACCATGCAGTCACTCACCCACTTTTCTCCTCAGTGGGATGGGAAAGAGAATCAGAAGGGTAGAAGTGAGAAAACTCCTGGGTTGAGATGAACAGTGTAATCAGTTAAGCAAAAGCCACAAGGAAAAAGCTAAAGAAGGAATGCATCCACCACTTCCCATGGCAGGCAGGCGTACAGCCATCCCCAGGACAGCAGGACTCCATCACCTATAACAGTGACTCACGAAGACAAAAGTCATCACTCCAAACATACTTCCCCTTCCCTGTTTCCTCTGCCTGGCTCATATCCTGAGCATGATACCATATCTCCTGGGACATCCCTTTGGTCAGTTGGGGTCAACTGTCCCAGCTGTGTCCCCTCCCAACTCCTTGTGCTCCCCCAGCCTGCTCACTGGTGGGGGAGGAAGCAGAAAAGGCTTTGCCTCTGTGCTCAGCAGTAACTAAAACATCCCTGTGTTACCAACACTGTTTCCATTACCGGCCCAAAACATAGCCTCATACTAGCTACTATGGAGAAAATTAACTTTACCCCAACCAAGACCAGCACACCTTTGAAACCCTGTGACTCACAATGTGCACGGGGGCCAGGATCACAAAGCCCTTATTTCACATCTGCTATTGCTGCAGCGCATCTGCCATTCAGAACCAACTATATATGAGTCACTTCCTCCCTTTGGTGTGAGAAGCAACCTGAGGTCTTCATTCTGAAAGGAGCAGAAGCACAAGGTATTACATTAAGGCTTTGATTTATAATTAAGCAAGCATTGAGACTCAGCTGGGAATTTTGCCAGACAACTTTATACATTAGAACAGGGACTTTGAGAAGCCCATTTATGGTGTCACCCTGAAAACTAGAGGCATGTCCAGGATGCAGGCTCCCAGAGCAGGAGCTTTTCTTCTGTTGAATGACTTCTTTCTTATAATGGTAGCTAGCCACTGAGAGAAACACATGGATCAGATCACAGAAAAAGCAAGGTTGATACCGTTTCTATCTACCGCTGCATTGGCTTCAGCACAGACCTGAGAACCTCAGGAAGGGACATGCTGTGGCCACCATTCCCCCATCCCTTGATAACTTGCTTTTTGAGTTCTCTACCTTTCTTGTTCTGACCCCTCATTCCTTAAGTGCTCTCTCTCTGTTTTGCCGGGGCTGCTGCCTTCGTTAGAAAGATTTTCAGCTTTGATTAATTATTGAGCCCACGCTGCTGAGGGTTTTCTATTCTCCAGTTCTCATTACTGATGCCTTGCAGCCTGTGTGCTTCACTGGTCCCATTGCAGGATTTGATGGATGCACCCGTGAAGTTTTCCTGCCTGCAAAGCCAGCCTTGCCTTGTGCTGATTTTGTTTGGTGGGCAGGGAATTTTGCTTTTGGCTACAGTGAGCAGTAAAGCATACGCACTGGGCAAAGTATTATTATTATTATTATGGTGGAAGCAGCACAAAATTCTTGCTTCTTTGCTTTCTGCATATTTCCTCTTTAAATCTGTTTCAAAACTTCTCCCCAACGGCCATTTTATTCTCAAACTTGCTGCATCTTCTTACGGAAGATTCACCAATATATTGTTTTCTCATGGGAGACCAATATCCTTTCTGGTTGTTTGCTTTAATCTGGAATGAAAAGCTATCCAGAGTGAAAATATGCTTTGCTTTGTTTATACTCCTTGTGCTTGGCTGCATAACCTTCACTGAGGCTGACCAAAACATTTCTCTTTGTTTTGATGAAATAAAACTCTTTTCTGTGATAACCCAAACTTAAGAGAAGGGTCAAAAGCACCACAGAAGAGGTAGCCCAATGGGAGTGCAGGGCTCATAGAAGACAACAAGCATGAGGTAGGTCCTGTGTCACAGCTTCCAGGAGGCTCTGAAGAGGCTTAAACCTGAAGGAAGTGAAATGTTTTCGCATTTTAAGACAAATTTCTTTAGGCTGACTTACTTGCCCTGGCTGGGTATAAAGATGAGCACTCAAACATTTGCATTTGCCCTAAAGGACACCTTGTGTTTATGATGAGCTCATTATTAAATGAAATCCATGCCAAAACATGATTTATTCCACAGGACTAAAGGCCCAGGTGATGGTAGCTTCTGCTTCTAATGATTTTATTCAGTTGGGTATCAATCTTCTGCCTAGCCTTAACAGTAATCTATTGCACATTACCTTAGATATCCTTTCACAAGCAACACAGTCTGCTTATGATCAGCCTGGTTCTCATTTGTGAGACATATCAGTCAAAATATCTCAACACCTCTCTCACACAGTCCTGAGCCCAGCAAGACAGCACGTCTGAAGATATACTATGTCTGAAGACCAGGACTGTAAGTTTGCCTTGGCATACTGACCATCATGTCATCATTAAACCCAATCAAATTTGGGTTTAATTATGTACCAGCATCAATGTGCATCTTAGGCCCTAATGGCTCTGTGTTCAGGCACCATGAAGAAGGAAGTAGCAATCAGGATTTGGCCTGGTGAGAGTACCTAGGGCCAGACATAGCCCTGGGAAAGGGGCTGGGACAGGCTGAGGCCGAGCCAAGACACTAGCATGCATACTGGTGTCAGGACGAGTTCCAGTGAGGGTACCCAGGGTGGGATATAGTCCGCTGATGGCTAGAAAAAGCCACAGTGAAGGAGCTGGGACATCAGCTGCATGCCTTGACTAACTGTACATGATCAGCCATGGCTGTGGGTGAGCTGGAGACTGGAACTGGCTCTGAGCCCCAACAGCCAAACCCCATGAGGAAGAAGGATGCTATCAGCATCCACTTCAATCTCCTGTCTCTACTCTTTGTTATAAAGGTCCTGGAGCAACTGACTGTGGTCAGCTTGAAAAACTCATACATCTTTCACTTTACAGCAACAATGGGAACAAGAAAAGAATTAGATAAAAGGCTAAACTAAATAGCTTTGACATAGAGAGTCAGTTGACTGTGCTTCACCATCAGCTGAAGTTGTGTAACTCTGTGGGCATGATCATAGCAAATACAACAGACTAAAGCCCAATTTGACTACCACTGTGGATGAAGTCTTTACCCCAAGGCAGGAAAACACATTCAGACAGTCCTGTGATTTCTTAAGCCACAGAAACTAATTAGCCCAAGCAGATGACACAAGTGGACAGAAAATGCAGTGAGTACTCACATCCTCTCACTCAGACACAAATGTATCCCACACGTACGCATATCCCACATATACATGGACTATTTTCTTTCCTTACTGTTTCTGCATTCAGAATCCCCCCACCATTATCTTGCCTGCTTTTAATCCACCCTGGAGTCTGAAAACTGTTTACCAGAAACATCTGCCTTGAACCTACAGTAAAGTCAGAGAGGGCGATTAGGTTGTTTTTTGTTTCCAAGGCAGAAAAGGAGTATTATTAAAACACTGCAAATGCCAAAAATCAGGCTTAGCTCCATCTGATACAGCACATCTCCAGTCTCCCTCCCAGCACTTGCTAAAAGCGTACATGAGAAGTGCAAAAAAACTACAGCTAACAATAAATCTATGATTTCATTGTGGGTCTGAATCCTTCACAAAATCGGCATTAAGGCTATTTACTTGAATACTTCAGCACACAGTCGGTTCAGCCAAGGCCCAGCACATCACATACTGCTTAGCTGCAAGCACCATAAATATGGGCTTGTGCCACACGTGCTCTAAGCACAGCCTGACCCACAGGGACAACCACAGCCACCAGGATGCATAGAGACAAGACTCAGGAAGCAGGTCCTATGTGACAGAAAACTCCCTGTCATCAAAGCAACAACCTTCCTCTCATTTGTACCTTGACAGGTTCAGAGCAAGGCAAGTCAGTACGGCTGACCATGGAAGTGCTCCTGATGCACGAACGGGCTCAGTGGTCTGCACACAAACAGCTCCTCTCTGATTGAGGAGGAGTGGGAGCCCTGAGGATGCTCTTCCAAAGTAAAAGCTTGTAAACCCCCTGCCACCACCATTCCTTTGCTGGATGCCTGTTCCCTGCAGCTGCGCGCTGACAAGGATCAGCATCTTTATTTTAAAGGCACATCGTAGCTTTCATCTGCAAGTCAATATTGGCGAGAAGGTCTGCTGGGATCTGAAATAAGTAGCGTAGCTTTTCAGACACAGCAGCATTCTGATGGCATATTAAAAACCTGTGTGAATCATAAATCCCCATTTCTTTAGGAACAGAGTCCCATCAGGGCACAGGGCTGAGGGGGAAATGGGCTATTCTGCATATAGCTAGGAGATGATGAAGATCTATGTAGGTAAGATGCAGACATTGTGTTGTAAGTTGTGACTGTGGTTGCTTTTTAAATAAGAATTTAAAATAATGGCTTAGGCTTCCCTGTCACACACCAGAGACACAATTCTGCTTGCTGTTAATAAAGGTGCAAACATATTTCTGCAAGCTCTGCACAGAACTGCTTTCCTTCACCCAAAGAATAAAAATGAAGAGAGAATTTCTTACAAGCAGGATAGTCACACTGCTGAAGCAAACACCTCTCCATGTTGTAAGCAATGAAACAAGCAAAAGGTATTTAGCTGAAGTGTGTGTATGCGTGCATGACAGAGTGTGCGAGCATGACAGAGATTGAGTTGGTGTGTGCTGAAAAGCGGGACAGGAGAATAGTTGATCTGATCCTTATGAAAGCAAGCTACAAAAGCTTGAGGGAGTCAGGCTGCTGGCATGCAGGAGTGGGAACATTAATCCCAGAGTGTAGGCAGTGATGGACGGCAGGTGAGCAGATGGGGAGGCAGGTTCTGAGTGCAAAGACGATGGCTCAGAACGAGCCCTGTTTGAGCTCTGTGCAAACACAGCTCAGCAGAACAGGGGCAGCAGTACACAGGGAATCAGCCTGCAATAGCTCACCCAGCTCACTTGCAAGACAGCAGCTTACCCAGTGTTCCTGACTGCCAGGAATCTCACTCTCTTCACTCTTGAACCTTTGTTTTCTGCATTCCTCAAAACAAAAGGTTTCCAGTTCTATGCATAAGGTAGGACATCTGATGAGCCCAGAAATTTGGATCTCCTTTAGCTTGAAATCCACTGGGAGCTGGCAGCCCTGCTCCAGAGATGACCTCCATGCCAAGATCCTCAGGCTGAAGTCTTTTTCCCTTATTTCCCTGTGCACCATCGTCTCCCTCTCCCACCTCACAGCCAGTACGGAGAGCTATCTTCCTACCTTTTGGACCTTGATCAGATGCTGAGCTGCAGACAGGTCTTTACCATCTGTCCAGGTGTCTCCTTTGTAGCAAGATACCATCCCACATGTCCTCTATGCATCCATCAGATGCAGGCCTATGCCAGCTTGGCTCTGGGAATTAACTGCTGCACGCTCCTTATCTGAAAGGCAAGCTTGTGCCAACCACTTCGTGATCCTCTAGACATGTGCTCTCCCTGGGCACCGGCTGCTTTCACAGTAACCATAGCACTGCACTCACCTGCATGAGTTCCTTGGAACTCCATCCATCCTGGTTCCCATTGCAGAGTATTTTAGCATAACACACAGGGAAAATGCTTTCCCTGTGCCCGCAACCTGCATTTTTAATTCCTAGAATCCTCTGCAATGAAGTTTCAAGTGACCAACAGAAGAGGAAGAAAAAAGCCTCTGCTTTTCTTCCACATACTAAAGAAGAAAGTCTCAGAATCTTTAACCTGATAGAAACATTCCACCATTGGAATGGGGAAGCCCTTCTCTTTGGAAGAAACAAGCGGAGTAGTCCTCTACCTTACTGTATCTCAGGGAGAGAAAACCGACATAGAGAGATATCTTTTTTCCTTGCCAAGTCCCTAGATGGGGACAGCTTGCTGCATATTTTCTGTGAGAAGGAAGATAAAAATCTCAGTTATTTAAGCCTGCACGCATTTGTCTTCCACACAAAGCTGATAGTACTTTAGCACGCATGGCGCGTACAACTGTATCCGCAATTAATGAATACTTGCATCACGAGTACATTCAGTAGGAAAAAAAGGGATCCTCTTCTCCACGTTGGAGACTGGGGATTGAGGGGGAGGGTGAGCTGGGGGAGGGCGCAGGGAAGAGAACATGCAGTGTTGCAGTGTTAACTGGTTTACTTCAGGCTACCAGGACAGAGGAGTGACACAGTGAAGACTTTGATGTGTGCCTTCACCAGACTCCAGCTGTGGTCCATACTGAGAAGAAATGACGAGGAGCCTACCAAAGCTTCCTGTATGTGTTGGCCAGAGAGTAGGGCTGCTCTGCTCCAGGCTGGGGCTGGATGCTCCTTCTCTAGCAGGGCTGTCCTATTCTAAAAAGCCAGAAGAGCTGTGTGGTGAACGCATTCAATTGCTCTCACGGTTCCTTGCACTGTACTTTGCTTCTCCTTGCCAGTCTCCTGCCTGCCTAGCATGCAGTTTGCTCATTCACCTGCTCGCACTCACTCCTTCCTCTCCTCCCTCCCTCCAGCAGTGTCAGGGAGACAAGTGAAGGTTACTGTTTGGCATGTTTGTTTTTGCATTATTTATGTGGTAGAGGACAGAGTCAGACATCTAGAGGACAGTCTTAGGTCACATGTGAATCCTTCCAAATGGGACTCAATAGCACAACCAACCAAGTAGAAAACAGGCTTGGACAGCCCCATGGAGGGAGGCAGCATTTGGAAGGGGATGTTATGCAGCTATTCAGCCAAGATACCTGGCAACACCACAGGTCTGCTTGTGACTTCACACCCTTCCTCATTTCTTCCTCTTTTTCTGACACCCCATAAGGTGGATACAATCCTTTTTTTTAAGCCCAGCACTAAGCACTGTTGAAGTATTGGACACGATCGTATCCAAAGAGCTGCAAGGAACTGGGATCTCCCCACCACCTCAATTCCTGCTCCTTTCCTTGCAACAACATCCCATATACAAAGCCCCCCTTCCCTCTGTGCCTGCTCATTAGAAGGGCTGCTACTGGTGTACCCCACAAGCAGTGCTCCAGTGCTGCCCCCCCCAGCACTGCCCACCTGGAGGGGCCTGGCACTCATGTTAACAATTCTTTGCTCACACTTCTTCCAACTTTGCTTCTCTCTGACCACTACAGTATAACAAAACCCCACTATGCTGTACCCCAGCAGAACAGAGACTTTACGCTACTTAGGTTTACCCACATTTTCCAGCAAACCTAAGTCTCCCTCAATTTCTTATTGAAAATGAAATGGAGACAGTACTGCTTATGCAGCTGTAGATAGTGATCACCAGTGTACAGAGACTGACTTATCAAGCAGATTCTTAATGCCATAAAATCAATGGGTTTAGAAATTCTATTATCTTGCCTCTGATAGAACATGCCAAACTAAAGAAACTTCTTGCCCTTTTTCTTTTTTTTAAAACATACTTAAATATAACATTACTCCTGTCCCAAAACAAGCTTTCCCCATGGTCCTCTAGTGGATATGACACCAGAGCAAAGGAGCAGGCTGCATGGCAAAACAGAACGGCCAGCTTCTATCTGGGTCTTATCAGCAATTCTTTCACAGTCATCTCCAGATCTGACAGCAGCAATCATTCCACACTACGTAGGGTGCAGGACTCTAAGAAAATTACTTTTGCAAGAGCAAAATGCAACAAAACCAAATATGCAAAGCAGAAAAAGCTGCATGAATGCCTGGGAGGACACTACGGTAAATCCAGATGAGTGGAGTAGGTGTCATATTCATGTTCATAGGTCCAAACACCCAAGCAAGAAAACATGGAAAGGAAGGTCTATTTATGGAAGAGAGGTCACAGAGAACAGGACACTGGCAAATGATGGGAATGGTTGATACTTTCCTGAAAATCAAGCAGAACATAAGTAGAAACCAGATAAAACATAAGGAAAGAGTCAGATGGGATGCAAAGTAAACAGCTGCAACAGCTGGATGGGATGCTAAGGACAAATCAGACATGAAATATTTGGATGACAGCCATTCAATGGAATACAAAGGACTTGAATTTTCCTTAGATTCAGCTTCTACGTATTGACTTTGCAAACCTTAAAAATTTGTACTAGATCCCTTAAATTCCCCAGTGCATTGTAAACAGATCTTAATGTAAAATTACGTCTCACCCTTCATCCTCTTTTTTCATCCCCCTCTACTTTTTCCCTCCATCTCCATAAAAAAGCCTCCATCAGGAATGGTAGGTGGTGCCTTGGCATTTGAGTAACAAACATGCAAACCTGGAAATTATTTCTTTTATCTAGTTTGGCAGCAGATATGAGAACCTGAAGAAATCATTTCCATTCACTGTGATCGGTACCATCACCTGCAACATGGAGCTGCTGAGCCTTGCCTATCTGTAAGTGTCTATGAGTAAAGTGCTATCATCCTCTATGCCACCTGAAAGAAAATAGACTCCAGGAAAGTAAACGGGTTTGCTGTGGGTCACATCAGTGGAGCCCCATCATGCATGCTCTGAATGAGTGTGATTTAATCATGGAATAGACCCAAAAGGGAGAGTTGTTTTTAGCTGATTAGCCTATCACAGCAGCACACAGCACTATAAATTGTTCTCAGGCAATATGCGGCAATGACTTATACTGAAACATTGGCTACTTTCAGCTAATGAAGGAGGTGTGTGGATTTGAAGGCTGGCATTTCATGGGACAACCAAGCAATCAGCCAAGGAAGAAGACAGCAACAGACTGATCAAAATACGTTTTCTGTAGCCTCACAATCAATACATACAGAGGCAGTTTCTGCAGACAGCTTGTGGAGTACCACTTGTATGTTATTTAGCTTTGATGTGTCATGCTGCATCTACATTAAAAATGCTTTGTGATCATGAGACCTGATTTCCACTTCCCATCCAGCCATGCAAATGTTTATAAAGGAAAGCTTTCATTGCTAGATTGCTCTATAGAGGAGGCACCTGATTTAATTCAGAAGACAGGCACTTTGGGTGGGGGTAGGCTAACACAGAAATCCATGCGCACTCAGAATAAAAATCAGGCTGCCTCTCAAGACTTAGGTTTGCTCAATCAAACTGAATAAAAGAAAATCGGGATCCAGACACCTCCCAGGCTTTGCAAAATGGCAAGCCCATGTCCACCAAGATTAATTCTATCCCTGCTTCTTCCTGGAGATGTCTTCTGAGCTAAGATCTGAGGGAGAAACCATTCCCTTGCTTGAAAAACATGCGAGTTACAAAGGGGCCTTTGAAGAAGAGAATTTAAAGTGATGGAGCCACTTCTAAAGCAGCAACAGTTGAACAGCAAGATCATTTGTTCTGGGTATAGCACTTTGCCTTCCCTTCCATCATCATCAAAAGCTTCTGTGTTTGCAGGAGAAACTCTCTCCTCCACCACCACCGGCCCAGTCTTTCCTGCCGTGAGGTCACAGCCCTGTCTTTGTGACACTGCTGTCTGTTGCCATGGAAGTGTTTGTGCTTTCACCAAATCAGCACAGCAATGACTCCACAAGCAAGGTCATGGAGGAGCAGATGGGAGGACGGGGGGAGGCAGACCCCTTGTTTAAACACAAATAGCAGTGAGAATTAATTAACCAAAGTAGCAGGGGAAATGATGAAAACCATGTGAAAGGTAAATGGATTTCTGTTTAGCTGTCTTTCCCAAGAGGCAAAATGTCTCAATAGCAAAGGGGAGAACTTTACAATGAACTAGTGAAACAAGGACATTTCCCCTGGCTTCTTCAAGTGGATGCTCTTGGAAAAAAACCTTACACTTTGTCGTCCTTCTGCCTTCCCTTCTGACCACTGCTTGTTGGCCTCCACTAAAAGATCAGTATTTTTCATTAGACCCTCAAGTCCCTGTAACTTTTCAGCATACAAGGGCTGTGGTGGGAATAGATAATTATTTAGACAGGAAGTTTACTGTTCTGCAGTGGCTTAACAATAAACATACTGTGCTTATAAAGGAACCTGTTGCATGTTTGTTCTTTTCCTGACTTCCCAAGCCAGTCTTTGGAGTTGACCAAGATGGCCTTTTTCTGTCTTCTTTTATCTGTTTTTGACATATCAAACATTAACAGTTACATGATAAGGAATCTGCAAGCCCAGCTATGCCCTTACTTCCAACTAAGCTTTTATATTTTGCCATAGCCATGCTGGTTCTTCTATACACCTTCATATTGTCACCTAAGTCAACAGATTTCATTCCAAAACACAAGAGCATAAGTAACCGATGTAAGATCAGGGGGATCATGTCAATACGCAAGTGGAATACTTCTGAAGAACTTGGTCAGCATTAAGTACAAGAATTGTTCTTTCTTCATTCCTTCTCTGGGCTGCTTCTGCATCACACACAGGGGTCAATATACACACGTTCGCCCAAGGTTTAAGGGAAAAGTGAGCATCTTCTGCATATTCTCTTCATTTTTTATTCAGTGAGCACACAATTCTGCCTTTTACCTTTCAAGTGGGAGCTGAGATACTTAGAAAATTGAAATTTCATGCTTACAAGATGAGCAAGAAATCTTACCAGAAGGCAAGGTGTTTTTGTGACTAGCAGTTCCTTCATGCCAAAGAAGTCATGAAAAGGAAACAGTTATGAGATGCTATTCAGGGACTTTTAAATGTATACGAGAGAACTTCTACAAGAAAAATGAAGGTCTTGGTAGGTTTTCTTCTACATACAGGACTGTCCATATAGCAGCTCTACCTTTGTTCTCTACTTAAAGCTGTGAACCTAACACAGAAGTTGTCATGGCAAGTAGAAGCACCCAGATTCATAAGACAGTGTTTAAGACTGGAAAGTGTCTCTCAGTTGTCTAGTACAGTCTTTGCTCAGAGCAAGGTCAACTAGAACAGGTTGCTCAGGGCCATGTCCAAATGTCTCCAAGCATGAGGACTCCATAACTCTCTGGGCAACCTGCTCCAGTGCTTGAGCAACTCTGGAGTAGAAATAAGGTTTTTTCTTACATTTACATGAAACTTCCTGTACTGCAAATTTTGCCCACTGCCTCTTGAACCTTCACTGGCTGTCACTGAGAAGGGTGTCTCCAGTTTGCAATACACTTGCCTGTCCACTGTCCCTACTTCATCACTTTGTCAGTGAAGGTTTCATGGGACACTATCGAAACATCAAAAGGCTTTCTAAAATCAGAACATGCCCTGCCAAGATCATCATTATACACCCATTCACTGAAGTAATAACTGCATCTTAAATCCATGCTGAATACACACAATCACCTTCCTGGTCCTTCAAGGTTCTGGAAATGGTTTCCAGCATTATTTGCTCCTTCAGCTTCCCAGGAACTAGGGTGAACATCCCGTAGTATCCTAGACATTCCTTCTTGAAGCCAGGTGATATTTGCTTTCTTCCACTCTTCATGAACTTCCCCCAGTTGCCAAGACCTTATAGGAGTAATCTAGAGTGGCCTTGCAATGACATTATCCAGCTCCCTCCACAGTTATTGATACATCCTGTCAGGTTTCATGGACTTATCTGTGTCCAGTTTCTTTACATAACCTCGTCCCACTCTAGTAGGGGAAAGCTGTCATTGTGCCTATTTCCCACTGCTTTTAGAGGCCTTGGACTCCTGAAAGCAAAACTTTGAGTAAAAGCCAAAGCTGCATTAAGTACCTCTTTCATTTCCAGATCCTTTGACACCAGGTCCCTGAACCCACATTTTCGATCACTGAGCACACAGAGTTTTTAGAGAACCTTGCTGTTTGCAGGATTAAATTAGTGGAGATTGTTATTTCAAAGGGAGCCCCACCTTCTACATACTATGGTGAGGCATGCTGGTTTACAGCTGTCTTTTTTATCAGCATTGCTAAAACATGGTCTGGGGGTAAGTTACTGTTGCCTCCTATCAGATAATTAGTCAGTAAATCATTCAACCAACTACAAGGTATAGAGCAAGGACAATGTTTCCAAACCATATTATCATTAGACATTTATATTGCACCTTATCGCAAAGGATTCGGAAGATTTACATATACGCTGTAGAAAGCTGGCCCTATTTTATGCCTGCTGCTAAACTGCAGCCATCTTTGGATTTGGATTTCTGTTTTTTCTTAGGAGTCACGTCATGGAACAAGCTTATCACAGGCAATTGTGCAGATGACCTCTGTATCTACTTGCAATATTTAGAAGACTTCAAGGAGAATAATAGCCTAAGGTGGAATTTTGCAAGGCATCTAAAAAGCAGTGTTTCCAGCTGTATGACGGTCATCCCAACTTAGAGTAACATGACATTTTCAGGGCTTTTGCAATTGGAGTGGTAGAAAATACAGTGTAAAAAGAATAGTCTTGTTATTTATTAGAAGAGCTATCATGTAAAGAAACACAGTCAAATGAGAGATTCAGATTTCCACCTGTGCCTAAACAGGTGTTTAGCAAGGGCAAACATATTAAGGGTGGCAGTCCCACTGCTGACACCAGCAGCATGACAACACTGCACCCCATGCCCTCTCCTGCTTGCAATAGTCTTTCACTGAAAATTAAATTCCTGATGTTAAAAAGAACAATATGCATTGAGAGGAAGAGAGATGGTTTTATGTTCTGCTTACAGAAAATTATGTCTCCTCCACTGGCTTCCCTCTGCTCTCTGCCCACTTTCCCCCCTGAGATATACCTACGCATATGCAGACTTCCTCCTCTTTGAAGAAAACCTGCTACTCCCTCAAGCCTTTTGCTAGCCTAAATTGAAGCTTGTCAAGCAGAACTAACACTATGTACTTGTAGACCAGTACTGCTCCCATTGTGCCACTAGTATGAGGGAAGGCAGAAGGAAGAATAACCAACTAATTGTGACTGCCACAGCTACTCGAGCTAAAGAGAAACCCTACTTCCTTCCATCAGGAGCTTGCTGTGAAATGACCAATATGTTGGGGTTGAATCAGAGATGTCCTGAGATGACAAGAAACCTGCAGAACTATGGTTTCACAGCTGAGGGTGCAGTATAGACAAACTCTCTTTAGAAAGAGGCAATGGAAGAACACTTGTTTGCTCCACCATACACATCCTGCTGGCAGTGGGCAGTGATGATAGCGACCACAGAAAAAGTGCTTTTAAGAGATCCAGCAGAAGCTCTTTGGAAAGCTAAATGAAAATGACACTCCAAACACCCAAATTCTTTCCTCCATCAGAAATTACACAGTAGGAGGGATGCCAGTCCACCCCAGGAACAGATGTTTTTTTCAGGTCTGTTCTGTATAAACATAACCCTTTCTCTTCAAGAAGGAATGCTTCTCAGAGACGTTATACAGAGGTATAGCATCCCATATTTGATGGGATAGAATAGCTCAACTCCCCCTAAAGCCTATTCTTCCCATTCAAAGAGTCCTGGTGGTGGCCTTTTGCATGGGCTGGTGCTATTCAATAGCAAAGGAAGATGGTGTCAGCCAAAGCACCCCTGAAGTATGATGAGTGCTGATGAGTAGTCTGCACTGTATATCTAGTCCTCAACTTCTCATTCCAAAAAGACATTCAAACCATTTCATCTGTATGTGCATAAACTTCCTCCAGCCTCCCAAAACATGCTAACATCAAGCAGTGATGGACTTGTCACTGCGGCACGAGGGGTAGCTGAAAAATTCCCTTATTGCAGCTCCTTACAACCACATGCACCCAGTGCCTCTAAGGTCGAGAATAAAGCTCCTCGAAAATGGGTGGAAAAGCAAATAAACTGGCACTGAAGCTTGAGACTATGAAATAGTATTGCTATAAAGCCCTGACATGCTCAAATCAGGAAGATACAAAACCTGGTCAAAATAATAGCTCTATGTGCACTTTTTATCTCTGCTCTTAAAAAGTGTGGAGAATAAAAACAAAAGAGAAAAGGAAAATGCATTTAGATAATTAGCCTTCAAGTCCTGTCTGTTTGAGTAGCTTTTATTGCAGTGATAGGTCTGTCTCTTTGCATGGATATGTATTGGCTATTAACCCTATAAAGCATTTTTCACTGCTGAACACTCAGGTTTTGTTGAGATTCAGCACTAGCCTGCTATACTACCTTCTTGTGAATCAAACAGGCTTTGATTCAGTTTCCTAAATATAGACAGCTGATGCCATCTTAGGGACTGTAGGATATCCCGCTTAGATGCCCTGGGGAGCACCAGCCATATGTTGTATGTGCTGGCCTTCAATGGGTATATTGGATATCATGAAACGAGTAAACCAGTACCAGATACTACATATAGGTAGCTCAGCCACCCACATACTGACCCATTTTGGGACACATGCTCCAGAACACAGCTTTTAATCACTAATATCCTATGCTAATCATTCATTACTTATGGTGAAGAGAATAATTACTATGAAGCTTAGGAGAGGGTGAGGCTTTGGTTTCAGAGAGGGGGGGACAGAAGAAAACAATGTGCCCAGGTTGTACTCCATGTGCAACTGTGTATGTATCATTTCATGCTGCAGCTTAAAATTCAGATATTCCGCATGGGTTTAAAAGGCACAACTAACCCTGTACCTTCAAGTAAACCACAGCTCCACTAGATTCCAAAGCTTATGGAAAAGCAAAGTAGTAGGGGATGAAGAATTGAAGAAAGGAAGACTATTTGGGCCAGAAGTACAAAGGGCAGCTTCCCAATCTATATCCTTTATTGCTGCCCAATCAGTTTTCTGTTCTTCAGGTCCTCTTTTTTGCTTTCTAAATGGGTAGTCCATAGACAGTCCATGTGAAAATACCACCCTAACACACGGGGGGTTTGGGTTTTTCATTGCTTGAGGGTGTCAATATGAATGCTTTTTCAAGAACTATTGTCTGTGTAGGCAACAGCTGCAGGTACTGGGATAGCTGGAGGCTCTCCTATTAATTTCTGTGTTTGTGCACACCTGAATGCTTGTATGCAACCACATGTGCCTTACTTTCCCTCTTAAGATAAATGCATGCATTTATCCCCCTCATCTATTGGAGTGTTGCACAGCCCAAATCTGGGCAGCAGCAGCAGCAGCAGCAGCAGCAGGAAGTGGATTCCCTCTGCCTTTTCTCTTCCATGTATCTTTCCCTCCTGTCACACAGACAATAATGATCTGTGTTGTAGGCATT
Source organism: Forpus xanthops (assembly GCA_032466535.1). Taxonomy (NCBI): domain Eukaryota; kingdom Metazoa; phylum Chordata; class Aves; order Psittaciformes; family Psittacidae; genus Forpus; species Forpus xanthops. The sequence continues at coordinate 24,925 of JASSUY010044864.1, forward strand.
AACTGGAAAGCTTTAACATACCCATTATTTTTTAGGTTGCTAGGACTGAGGTGGGCGTCAAGGACTCCAATGAATACAAATAAGCTCAGATCCAAGCAAACTCCATCTTGTCTAATCTTCAATAAGCAGTAATCTGGGAGGCACCTTGCTTGCTCTCACTCCGTATGGAAGGAAAGCAAGTACACCACAGAGCTGGATATTACTAGGTCTGAATTGATCTCACCTGTTCACATCATGAGATCCTTCTCTACCTCAATAGCTATAATCTGTTCCAGGAAGTATGATTCACAATGAGACAACTCCACTCACCCATTAGTGGAGCAGCAGAGGCAACACTTATTTCTACCTTATTGAGTCTACAAGTGCAGGCACAAAATAAACATAAATCCAAGCTACAAAGTCAGGAATTTTGCTGGAAACTTCTCAAGTTTCAGATGCAGAAGCTGCATCTGAACCCACGGTTTAAGCTTGCTAATTTAAAAACAGAAATATAACGCCTTGGTTTTAAAGCAGGTGAGCTGGAGGGAATGAAAAGTTGATGGAACGTTGGGGTTGGTTTGTGGAATGGGAGAACCCACCAGGAAGAGAAGAACTGACCAATGAGGAATGCATTTGCTCCATGGTCAAGAAGTGTACAACTTGCCACACTGACTACAAACAGCAGAAATACACTTTGGTTTTAATCTTCTGTATTAATAGAAGGACAACAAAGAGAAAACAAGCAGGAATGCCATTCAATCTATGAACATGTTAAAAAGTGAATGAATACTTAGCTTAATTTTTTAATAGCAATGGTGATAGCATAGGGCAAAGGCAGCGTAGCTAATTGAAATGAGAAAATTGAAATGATAATATTGCATTGGAGTAAACTCCAAGATAATACTGCACTCAAAGAGGTGGAACAAGAGAACTTTCACCCCAGAACGTTAAATAACCAATACACAGGATCTTGCAGGATAAGCTGCCAGAATCTCAGTACACTTATCAATAGGGAAGAGTATTATATGACTGCAGAATATCTGCCTTAAAGCACACAAGTAAGTAACAAAGAGTGATCTGGGCAACTACACATTAGTTCTATGACCTCAGCAGGACACAATGCTTTGGAATACATACAGAAGTAAACAAAGACATCAAGGCAGGCAAGCAGAAAACAGGATAAAATACAGTGTGTTTTTTCCAAAAGGTCCAAATAAACCAACTGCCTTTTCAGATAACTGGGTTTTTTAAACAAAAGAAATTCAGTAAAGACTTCTGTATCACCATTAAAATAAGACATTGGATATAGTGTCTTATAGGAGATTAATAATTAAGCTGTAGTTGATGGTATCAATGAAGAAATTCAAGACAAGTAATGAATTGATGAAAGATAACAACTGATCAGGCTGAAAGGGGTATTTATCAATATAGCTCCTCAAGGAGTAAGACCAATTTTACTTAATATTTTCATGATTGATCTTAGCATAAGAGTGTGTTGTTGAAGGGAACTGATGACACGCAGCTGGAAATCACTGTCAGTGCACAGGGACACAGACAAATAAAGAACTGTCTCCCCTTGAGGACTGACTGGACAAACAAAGGAGAAAAGCACAAGTGCAATATTAGGCACTACAGCAGAAGTTTCTCAAGGAAGTGGGGAGCTCATTAGTTGGAAAATACAGTGGAACAGATAGACTTGAGAGCACTAACACCTCATGGGGTCACTATGACAAAGAATCACAGAACGGTTTGGGTTAAAGGGACCTTAAAGCTCATCCAGTTCCAAGCCCCTGCCATAGGCAGGTATACCTTCCAGTAGACCAGGTTTCTCCAAAGCCTGCCCAACCTGGCCTTGAATACTGCCAGGGATGTGGGGGTTACAGCTGCTCTGGACAACCTGTGCCAGTGCCTCACCACCCTCTCAGTAAAGAACTTCTTCCTTATATCTAATCTAAATCTACTCTCTCTCCACTTGAAGCCATTCCCACTTGCCACTACATGACAAGTAACTCTGGACTTTCATCTAGCCTTCCACCCCAACACTTGTTGCTAGGGATGAAGAGACAATTTCTACAAAAGCATCACTGGAAGAGAAACCCTTGATAAACATCTTTTTGCATGAATAGGAGAACATGCAGTTCTCATAAAAATGGTAATTAGAACCCAGCATGAGGAGGCTGTTTTTTTTTCATCATAATAATAATAATAAAATCTCCAAGAGAACTCATTCAGGGGAAGCTATAGTTGCCAGTATTATTACTATTATTATTGTATTACCACTAATAACAATGCTAAAGCTCTCGCTAAGGGACAGGACCTTCTATGTAACCAAGTAAACATGCCTAGAAAGAGCTTCCCTTAAGCATGTCTTCAATTAATACAGACAACTGACAGATGTGCTTATGGCCCACTGCAAGGTACCAACTGATTGCTTCTCTCTAATAACTGTTTAATTTTCTTTCCCCTTGCCAGTTACACTGCAAAATCACTGGCATCTGCCATGGAATGACAAAGCAGCTGGCATTTCTGTAGGCAGACCTTTGCTGGTCCAGCCCTATCTTCTCACATACCCTGTTTTCCTACCCTTGTGTCCTCTGTCAATTTGCTTGTCCCCTCCCTCACCTCCAACGCAACACCCGCACAAGGCACCGCTGTTAATGTAGTTGGGCAATGGTCTGACGGTGATAGGAAAATAAATTGATCAAACCTTCTGAACAGCAGCATGGGAAGCTAGAAACACCCCTAGCCATTTCTCAGTGACCTCTCCCTGTGCTTAAAGAAAACTCATAAGCTGTCAGCATGAATTAGCATGGCCTCATTATAAAAACAGAATTGGGGTCAGAAGAAATTAAGATTGGTAAGAGAAAAAGAAAAATACGATCAAAAGCAACATCTGAGAGAGAAATGCCCTGACTGCAGAGGGCAAAAAAAGTGAAGCCACAGATGAAGAGGCCAGAGGCAGAAGAAAAGCAAGCACAGCTTGCTTTGAAAAGCAAGAAAGGCAAAGCCTCACAAAGCTGCAACAACCTCTATGTCAAGCTGGACAGTCCCGTATGCAATTGTTTATGTATTTACATCCTCCACAAATTGCCATTTCCAATCCATTTGCAGTCACTGCTGTCACGTGGCCTGGTCATGTCCCTGCTGTTTGGTGATCTGTGGAAAAGAAGTGGGTCTTTCCAGCAACAGTTGCACAGTCTAGTTTCTAAGGGAAGAGTATGTGAATGGCAACTGCAGTGCTGGCATTCAGCATAGGAAAGACCAGTTTCTCCATATCTCCGTGGCGATATCAAGATGTCACCATCACATCTCCACCATATGTATTTCACAAGCATGATGTCAATCAGTGCTGTAATGGCACTGATCCCACTCAACTCTGGAACTTCTCTGTATGGAAGCAAAGCATCCCAGTGCTGGCATCGGTCACCAGTAGCAAAACAGGCATCTACCTCTACAGAAACATCTCATTATGCTGCTCTGTCTGCACACTTAGCTGTAAAAAAGAGTGAACTGATGGCAGCACCACAGGGTCTTGCCATCAGTTCACTCTTCATCTTGTCATGAAGTGCTGATGACTCAGCTGAGGACCCGGGAGAGGAGACCTGTCTTGGAGGAAGGTATGTACCTTGGAAAGGAGCCCTTTCTTACTCTGTATGCTCTGGGGCTTTCACCACAAGAGTAAAGCCCAGACTTAGCCCTGCTCATTCATTATTCTGAGGAAGAAACACAACAGTTAGGCATCAGCATTTTCCCCCCATCTCTACCACAGGCTTATGAGCCCTTCTCCTGCAAATCTCTTGGCCATCCAGCCTCTTTCCCCTTCTTTCACGTGGAGACAGGGCTGCGGCATGCTGCCAAGCGGATAGCACAGCTCTATTTGCACTGGGCTTTGTTGCATTGCCTTCCTCCTGACAGGTGGCAGGAAGGACAGAAAGAAGCCGGCAAGGCAGGAAATGTTACGAACTAATCAAGTCAGCAGCTTTAGAGAATTTGTTGATTCACTTTTTCTTCCCCTTTTAAATAATTTTATCAATTCTGCCTTGACGAAAAAATAAAAAATAAAGAACAAGGAGCTAGATGAAAGAAAAAAATAAATTGGACCTTGAGTTTATTTACTCCAATAGTATCCCTGATCATTCTCACCCTTAAATCACCCCACTGCTGTGCAGCAGGGCCTTCCAGCATCAATATTAATGCTCCTTGCTCCTGGCAGCGGCTAGTGGAGGTGGCATTTCATAATTCAGCTGCAAAAATTAAAAGGCAAATGTGAGAGAGGAGGAATAGAGCAGCTGTATTTGCCCAGCCTGCTGCCTAAAGACCCCTCGGTGAATTCTGTAACTGTCTCCCATTAACTAAGGGTCAGGACTCTGATGTGATTTGAGAACATCCTCCTGCACAGAGCATGGGTTTGAAAACTAAAAGTCACACAGGCAAATACTTGAACCACTGTCATCTAGTCTCAGCAAGGACTAAATGCAACAATCCATGGGTTTGGTGGTGGTTGCTGCAGGACACCAGAAAGAAGAAATTACGATTGTGGGGTGTCGAATGATGGAGATGTTGAATCTAGTTTAATAAAGGTGGGTTTAAGTATTCCAAAAAAATACATCACATTCCTCCAAATGCAGGATGTTTGCCTAAAAAAGTTGTCATTAAAAAAAACAGGAAAACATTGTACTTTTTCTTCTTTCCTTTTCATATAAATCTCCTCTGCCTACCTTTTTACCCAGAAACTTCCCCTTGGAAGTAACAGTAGTTTGGATTTTCATGTAATAGCATGTCACCAAGAGCTGTGGCTTTAAGAAATATGCCAACTATAACAGCACTCTTGGAAAAAGAAGCCCTAAAATTGGCAACATTACTGGGTCTCTGAGTCGCAGGAGCAGACACAACAAGCACCAACTCCAGCAGGTATTTCTGCACTTGGTCCCTCACCCGTTATTGGGAGGGGTTACTAATTCAGTTCCGAAAGCAGCATAACGTTAGTGTGGCACTGCCCAAGCACAGCTCAGCAGTGCCTGTTTCAGAGGCTAGTGCTGCCTCTGACACCAGCAGGGCAGACCCATGGGGTTGGGAGAGAGCTGAATGCAGGATAGAAGGACAGAAGTATCTGGGAGTTGCAGCCGATGAGCAACAGCCAGGTTGCATGTGCAAGCCAAGGCAGAGTACCAGAATACTCTGCAGATCTCAATGAAGGGGTCCTGCCAGAGAAATACAAAAGCAACAAGGATGCTGGAGGGAGGTTATGATAATGTCTTGCAGAGGAAGTTCTGTAAAACATCATTTCACGTGGAGTAATGTTTGGATACCTGTGTGTAATCATGGAGTTAACAGCCCTTATTTGCACAACCTCACATACAGACACAGTGGTGCATAAGATACAAATCAAACCTCTGTCTACTTACAACCAGGATTCAGGCTATTAGGACACAGCAAGCAGCAGACCAGCCAGGATCATACAAAGGAAAACATTTCATCTTCCAACTCTCTATATAGTACCAAGAGACATGTTTTCATGTTTTCCACCAAAAGACTTCCTCCCCTTTCATCATTTTCTGTTTTTTGCCCTTGCTGTCAGTGCAGTCTGGCCCAAGAGAAGTGACTTTTAGTACTCACTGATGCTTTGTTGTTTAATCAGATGGCCGCTGGAATCAAGGTTTGCTGGCTGAAGAGGCAGCTGAGCAGGGACATTCAGAGAGCAGAAATGTCAGCTGATCTCATGGGAGACATCCCTAATCTGTCTGGAGCTTCTTCAGACACTCTTAATTATTGTTTTGTATTTTAAATTGCATGGGGAAAGCAGGGTGCCTTTTAAATAAATAAATAAATGAAAGCATCAGAATGAGATAAATGTATCTGTTAGGCTGCTGACAACTCATCTGTATGAATTCTACCTAGCACTTAGCACACAGACCTCATTTGCTCGGAAAGGCTTTCAGAATACAGGCAGAGACATCATCAGATTGCATTCTGCTCATGGCTTCTTGGAGTTTTTTGAAGGAAAAGGGAAGCAGGGCAAAATGCATTTAAACTTTGAGACTCACAATCAGATACAAGTAGATGCAGATGCTGAGAAATAGCCCAGATGATGCTCTTCCTTACCAGAAGTACCAGAAAGTACACAGTGCTCCTGAGTTAACAGCATACAGCGTTCTTCAACCCCCAGTCATCCCCAACTGTTTCAGTGCACCTTTGCCTTGCTTCAAAGCCTTCCTGCTGTCTCAGTCCCTGCTGAGCCTCTTCTCTGTTGTCGCTTCTGGTGGAACAGTTGTGCAAAATGGGAAAAATGCCTCACTACAGAATGCACACCAGAAAGACCTTCCAGGTCTGGCTTAGAACAGTATCAATCAAAGTAAGGTGAAAACAAGCCCAATATAACCCAAAGGACAACTCACTAAAACCCATGAGTTGAAATTTCAGTTTCATTGAAAGTGAAGAGTGTGGCAACTGACTTCACTGGGGCTTACAAACCAACCTCTTGTTTCTACAGTAGCATAAATTTAGGCTAGAATTTCATTTGGCCAATGCAAAATGCAATATGTGGCTTTTCTCTTGCTAAAACAATTCTGGGCTTAGAACTCTGTATACTTATCATCTACATCAAAGAAACCGTACTGCCCTAATAATTAAACTAATCATGCTAGCTTCCAGCACAAAGCTGATGATCCCTTTTGACACTGCTTTCTAGCCATCTTTCCTCTGCTAATATTACAAATGCAAAGAGATTGCTTTTACTAGAGCACCTGAAAAGAGCATTGGAAAATTAATTCAGAGTGGCTTTGTGAGACAACAGGAACCATGATTCCTGTGCTACCAATGGAAATTAAGGATCCACGATTTGTCAAGGCATGTACAAAATTTCTATGGCACAGGCCTTGTCTTAGCCACTGGAATCAATGATCTTCCCCCCTATGGCTTTGTGTAGGTGTCGTGTCACTGGATGTGTTGTTTTCCTAATGAAACACAGAGGCAGAAACCCCTGCTTTCTCACTTACTAGAGGACTCTGACCACTTTCTCAAAGATCACAGTTGTAAAATAGGTCTCATGGCCTAGTTCTACCTCACTGAATTGTACATTTGTGTCTTTGTTTTCTTTGACCCTGTTCCCCTTCTCCGCTTGCAGGAAGATGTGGTTTCAAAGGGACCTTTCTTTCTACTGCTCAGGAGCTGGGAAGAGCAGTGAAGAATATCACTTCAGGTGGCAGACAGGACCAAGCAAAATGCCATCTAAAATGGTACCACCTGAAAGCACGGCCAGGAAGACTTAATTAACAAGATACGAATTCAGCCTTTTAGCTATAACCAATGGGTTTCAGGGATATGAATTTCAATGCAACTCCATGCCTAGTTTTACATAAGCACTGCCCTCTGCAAAATAGTAATCAGAGGAAGAGCTGGGCTCAATTGTGGTCCATGCAAAGAATCCCCCATGAACAGTCAGCCTCCTGAAAAGCTTTGAGAGAAGGCAGCCAGCGAGTTCATCTCTTTACAACCCAGTGGCTCAAAGAGACATCTTTGCCTTCAGTCGGCACTCAGATGTACCGCAACGTTTCCCTTTGTGAAACAGAATAGACGCCTCCAAAGACAGCGAGCATTGTCCATGCAGGCATAAAGCAATATTTGGACACGTTGAATGGCTCCCTAAGATGAGGAAAAAGTGCTGAAGAAACACTAAATTATGACAGATGGGTGCCCTAGAAATCCAACTACCCCCAAACTGGAAAATGAAAAGCAGGCACAAAGGGCAGGCATAACAATAGAATTTAGGCATAACGAAATACACGCCATTTAATGTGGAGTGCACTGAAGCTTCCATCCATAAGTCAAAATCCTAGCCATTAAATAGCCTCATTTAAAAAGTTTTAAAGCAATTAAAATAAATTAGAAACTTCACAGGAGGACAAAATCGCTGAAAAGGATAAGAAGCACTTTATGCCAGGCACTGCTTCTGACAGTGTCATGCCCATGAGGCCAGATTTTTATTTGAGAAGAGCTCAGGGCCAGATTTTCAAGGGCTCTGCACCAATAATTAGGGACAGATTTTTTCCAAACTGCTCAGCTTCTATTATCTAAATAAAGGCCAGATATACCAAAGCGCTCAGAGCCCAGCAACTCCTACTGTGACAGTTGCAGCCACAACATGGCCAGCTTTTTCAGAAACGTGACCATTTATTTCACTGCCTGCCTACGGAGGAAGTGGTCTGTTTAAAGGCCATCTTCTACTGTTTTTTTCACTGGCATGTTGGAACTGGTTGATTTTTAACTTCTTCTAACAGAGAGAGGGCCCCAACTTCACCAAGCGGCCTTAAAGCACAAGTAGAACAAGCTGCACTGATTTCACTCTGTTGTCTCTAATTCCTGCTCAGGAGACATCTATCATCAACCTCTACATGACGCACTTCAGAGCTGACTGTAGAAGCAAACTTGTAAAATTATAATGCTGCCTCCAGCCATTTTGCAGAGCTATATACATCATTTGTGGCACACCAGAATAGGAGCCTGTCTCAGGAACAGAAAAATCTCTTGGCAGGGCTGCTAACAGAGAAGAGAGAGCACACCAGGATTTTTTTCAGCTTTTAAGCTGGTAATATCTCAAGCTGGAAAAGAAACAAAGTGATGCAACCTTACAGCCAGACCCCAGCCTACAAGGCTTGAAAACTGCAAGGAGTTTGCTTCAGATCATCCTGAACTGGATGTTGCGATAGCTCCTACTGCAAAAGTCTTCTGGAGTCTAGCTGCTGTACATGCAGGAGGTGGTGCAGAGGAACAATACAAAAGCAGATCCTGTACTCTGCACTGCTTATTTGCCTTACACAAACACAACCCGTGGACTTTCAGAGTAAAACTTTAACAGAAACGTGTGCGTTTATTTCCCCCTGAAGCAACAACTGCTCTTTCTGGAAGCACACACTGGGGTACTTCTTCACTGGCTTACATGTGTCTCTGCACTCTCAAACACTTGTAGAGTAAAACAATACTGTCACAATACTGCATGGCTGCTTCACATTGAACGCTGTACCTACCCAAAAGACTCACTAACCAATGTCTCAGTACAGACTACTTCACTGTAATGGTGCTGTGCTAAAAGACTAAAGGTGAGGTTCTAGCTCTAAGGGCACCCTTCAAACTGAGAGTACCCAGCAGTCTGCTGCCAAGCTGTTGCTTAAGCTCCTGAAACCTCAGTGGAGATGCCATGGGTGCAGTGAGGTGCCTCAAGCTAGTTCCAACCAGGAGAGACAAGCAGCTGGAATACACCACCGAGAAAAAGGAACAGGAGACTTTGGTAAGAAAAACAGTTACAGGCAGGATTATGACTAAAGTATGGGCTGAGGCCCATGCATGTTTGGCAAGCTGCATACAAAAGTCAATACTAATTAAAAGGTCAAGTCTGGACAATATGCAGAGTTCAAAGTTATGTTTTTTTCAGATAAATACATGAACTATTGGAAGTATTGTCCTTAGCAACCAAACAGCTTAGGAATCTTCATCATATTTGCTTTCAATTAGACCCAAGGTCTTATGTACCTAAGAAAGAGCAATGAGACTGCAACAGCTAAGTTACCCAAATGCTCTCTGATGTTTCAGATATTCTTTTCTGTATGTCTTCTAGCACACATTTAAAACAACCAGGAAGAATGGGGAGCAAAAAGTGATCTGTTCTTTCATGGTACTTACTCCCTTCATGGCTACTTTTACCAGGGGGAAATAAAAATGCTAGTACAACACCACTGATATGCCTCACGGTTACAGTAGGACAAGACAAATTGGTCAACTTGGGGCATGGGAGGACAAGAACATGTGAATCCCAGCGCTCCTAGTTCACCAAGAGTCCAGTGGTAGTTGCTGTCATTGCTACCGAATCACAGATTTGATGACCTGTACCAGCTGGATTTGATAGCAACCCATTTAGTGCCTTACAAAGAGAAATAAAGGGCACTGAATAAATTACTGCAAAAAAAAACAAAACTCAGGAAAGGCAAGCTGGAGCTGTGAATACAGTTTTGCTTGTAGAACTGGCTCCAGCAATTTTGTCTTGAGTAGCATCAACTAGGACAAGAAAGAGGAACATGTGCCGTTCCTGTGCCTCATGATACTAAGTCAGAGAAGACACCTTGGGAATGAGACATTTGCAATTGTATACTATAGAATAGCAATGTACACTACAGCACTGTGGCATTCTCCTTTTGAACCCAGTTTTAAAAAAGAAAAAGGAAGTCAATTTGTGTTGTCCAGGCTTGAAATTAGATCTTTTCCTCTGGATTCCCACCTTCACCTATTGTAACTGCACTAGTATTCCTAATTTCCTTTGCTGCAGCGCAGCAAGCAGGCGCATAGCAGGATGTGTAATTAGACCACACCTACCCTCCTTTATGCTCCCTGTTCCCTGTGGGGGCAAGATAATTACATCTACCCTAAGAAAACATCAATATTTTATTTTTAATGAGTTGGGCAGAGCCAATTATCTCAGTAGGCTGTTAATAAGTGAAATTGTGAAGTACGGCTGCGGCTTTGATGGAAACAGTCATGTCTGAAATGGGAATTTCTGACATACAGTGTATTAAATAGATGCCAGGCTGCTGGAATGGGAAGTTAGAGAAAAAGTGTTTAAGAAGGAAAATTTGCCTTTGTAGCATCTTTCAGTATTTAAAGGTAATAAATCCAAACCAAAAGAATCATCACATTGGCATAAACCCCATAACTCCTGAACTAATCATACATATTGGGGTTTTTAGTGCCATTCTGATTCTTGGTGTTTTGTGTTTCAGATTGCCAAGTAAACTCTTATGAAACCATCGCCCTTGCATGTTAGATTGAACCACACATTGATAGGAAAATAATATTTTCCCTTTTAACTCTCACAAGAATTTTGGTTCATGAAGCACATTATTCTCTTGCTCTTCCCTCCCCTCTCTTCCTGCCACCTTAGAATATGCACTTTTCAGTCACAGTCTAAAAAGTAGAAAGAATGAGAACAAACCCCCAAAGATCAATAGATGAATTTTCAAGAACACTCAGGACTTACTCAACCACATTGATAACAATGTTAACTGTAGAGATAATTCAAAATCGGATGGAAAAAATACAAATATGACTCTTTCCTCAAGCTTCTTGCATGTAACTGAACCCTCTCAGTGACAGACTTGTAATTAAAACTTTATTTTCCTATTTCAGCTGATTTCCAGTTCCAAAATGGAAGGGAGAGAGTTTATCCTCTAAGTTATATATTTTGCATTCTATATTATCTATTAAACATCACCACTTTGTTTCTTCCTGCATCTCAACAACTGTGTTTTCATAAACCAGAGAACCAGATGTACAATACCCAGCTTCTGCCTTGGATTACCATGAGAGTACTTAGTTGTTCACACCTCAGATGATTTAGGACTTGTTTCTTTTGGGAGGAACAAGAAAATCACAAACATGCAAATAGTTTTGTGCCCTACCCTCCAGTAAAGCCAATGACCACTACAGAACACCAAATACAAGTATATTTGGTATGTGCGCTACTGAGCTCAACCCTATTTGCTATCTAGTCCATAAATGAAGAAAACACAACAAAGGTTGCAAGTCCCATTCAAGGCACACATGAGCTCTCATCAATGTAAAGCGGTTCCTCTACCTCTTGCAGTCTTTTCGCTGGGATCAGTGGTGCTGTTCATAGAACAGAGCTAGCCTTTGGGAATCAAGGTATTCAATTCAACTTCCAAACGCATAGCTGTGCCTAAGAGAAAGCTAGTTTCTGGTTCCGTATCTAACACACCAGCTCTTGGTTTTATTATTCCTTTTTTTCTTAGTAATTCTGATAAATGTGGAGCAATTCTGAGTCTGGTTCTGTAGCTATGGCCCTCATCAAAGGAAATGCATGTTTTAGTGTGATTATTTTTACTGACATCCCAGACACTTAGTTGTATGACCTTGCAGTTCATTTTAAAGGGCAAGAGCAGAATTAGCATCCTCAGCCAGCTCAGTGAAATAAACATAAACCATATAATAAGGAAAAAAAAAAAAGACTGCAAACTTTGAATTCCCTTAATCTGCTGTGTTCCACTAAAAGCTGTCCTTCCTAAGACTTCCTTCTTCCTTGATTACCCACCCTAATCATAGGAAATCATTTAATTCCAGCAAGATATAAAGGCACAATACAGACTTTGATCCAAAGCTGTTTCTTCTTGTTGGACTCCAAAACCAGTTTCCAGGCTTCCAAAGACTCTTTGCCAGCTATGATTAGAAGCCACACTGGCTGACACAGTAATTGCTCTATAATCATATCTTCAGTACCCTGACCTGGTTTATGCATACAATCTATATTCTAATAGCAGTCAACAGGTCAGCAGTTAATAAAAATACCATTAACATCCCCCTGTGACTAAGAAACGGAGATATGCATCTCACTAGGCCAGTGGTGGGCCAATATAATTTCTGTGGCTGTTAGTGTAATTAACTCTGCCTGCATGTGGATCACTCTGGAGGACAATGAAAGCACAGAATGACCTTGCTGCGAGCTCTCACTGGTGGTATTGTGATGGGCACAAAGATTTACGGGAGCTCAGGTCAAAGAAGAGTAGGAACTTCCCACAACCTGACCTCTCAAAAGAGAGAATCTCATCATCTCCAAGATGCTGTGGAGCATATCTGGCTTCATCTGTAAAACAGAGGCGGGGTTGGCTATGGCTCAGGCAGCCAGGACTGGCATCTTGTTTTGCAGTGTCCAAGGGGCAGGCAGTGAAAGTGAGCTGCAAGGACAGTCAGGCAGGCAGAAAAGCAGTGGGGAAAGAGAGATTAAGAACAGGGAGGCTGCATTTCCATTCAGCCTAGATGTCATCCGTGCAAATGCAGTTTGTGTGGCACATCTTACAGCCATTACATGCAGGCTAGAGGAGGACTGGAAAATTTCACAGGTTTCCCAGAAATATTCTCAGAGATCTGTGCTACCACCTAAACAGTTCACTGAGGCATATATTATACCTGCGAGCAGAAAGCTCTGTGCATACCAGAAGGTAGAAGATGCCTACAGCAGAAGGGGTTTTTGAGATAGATTTGTGGGAATAGATACCAATGCTCCCCATGACAGAAACCGATGTAAGGATACATGATGAAGAAACCAGGGAGTGTGAGACTACAAGAAATAAGTTCCTGAGAGAATCTTGGGCTTGCAAGTCAAACCAGCAGATATTGTCCCAACACAGTGGGTTATGCACATCGGCAGTTTTTAGGCTTGCTCCAAAGTCGTTAACACCACTTCACAGTTTTAGTGTCTGTCACAGCCCTAATCCCAGGAAAAACAATCCCAAAGAGAGGACCTAGTCTGTCACCCCCCCACCCACAAAGCAGGCTGATCTCCAGCCTCATTCATCTTTGCCTGCAGCAGACAGTCAACTGGAAACAGACCAAGACCTAAGAGCACTCATTTCACACAGAAGTCCCTTTTCAAGATAAGTCAGCTCCCAGCAAATAAATGTCCTGTGTTTAACTACTGCAACACACCCCCTCCAAATCATCTCGGATCTGGATCATTGCTCTGCCCGCGCACACATTCTGCTCTACCTATGCATGTCCACCTGGACCCATGCCCAGGAGACAAGAACAACCCTCCCCTCCTCAATTTAGCATCTTTTTAAACAAAGGTCCTCTTGTCCTCTGGTTCCTTTCCCCCTTTCCTTTAACAGCACCACGGTTTGCATCTAGAGGCTTCAACAGTTGTTTTATCACCAGATGAACGGACAGCACCAAGAGGGAGCTGCTGACTGGATTTGTTCCACCCGCTGACACAGACCATGGCAGACAGACGCTTTAAAGACAGCATGTCATTGTCAGATGAGACTTGACAGTGTTTCAAAACATCCCAATCTCTAGCGGCCTGTAAAAGCTCTGATGATGTGCCACAGTCTGGATTATTTCAGACCAATGCTGAGTCTATTATATCAGTAATGTTGATATTACTGGACAAAACTGATTGATATGTACTAAGAAACCCAAAACATTTTCTCCTTTTCTCCTTTGCTCTCTATGTAACCTCATTGCTTAGCAAGCTGGTGTATTAAACCCTGAGCAAAACCACTGCCAGGTTCACAGACATCTTATAAACAGTAAGGATACAGTTTGATTGTAACTGCAATGAAATTCAGCTCTGAGGTGTTAGAAGAGGGTTCTGCTGCTACAATTTGGGGTAAAATAGAATACTGCCACGAGTGTTTGGTTGCAACCTTCCCATGCATACCGTCCTTTATTCTCAGGAACATTGCACGCAGCTCAGTGACTTGATTAGGATACATGCAATTAAATCCACACAGCAGTAGAGAGAACTGTGTTGGTCAATGGAAGAAGAGCAACAGGAACCAGGAAGTGATATGGGAAGAGGAGGGCCGCACACTCTTGAAAGAGAACAGCAACATCAAAAGCCACTGGATCAGGGTGAGATTTTTCACATCGGTTCCCAGAACAGCAGACAAGAAATGGAAATTCTATGCAGCATAGTTTATAACTGCATTATCCACTAACTGCATGCAATATGTCTTTATATACCAAATAGCTAACAAGATTAAGGAAATGCAATCTACATAGCTGATAAATAACCCAGCTAGAAGCCACTTTCAAAGACAATCAGGCACCAGCTTTATGATAAATTAAGAAAAATTGCAAACACATAGAAGTAGCATGTGAGACAGAGAGGAATCACTTGGCACTCGGGGAAGAAGATCAAAGAAATAACAGAATGTGAAAGCAAAGAAGAATGCCAGAGAAGGAGGAAAAGTAGTAATGAATTGTTGGAGAATATGGGAAACAAGGGAATGAAGAGGGAAGGCTCAATAGCCTGTGTGCTCTCATTCTTTTTGTAACATTTTTAAACCCAGCTGCAGCCTTCAGGTCTTATTACAGCACATAAATGTTCACATTTTTCCAAGCCATTGCATGACTTTCTTATCTGACCTCTCAGCTTGGCAATTAAAATCTGCCCACACTACTGCTTTTTCACAGGCCTGCCTCCTGTTTGCTTTGTTTGCAGGGTACAGCATCATTAGATCTAAAAATCATCATCCACTAGGCTACCTAATGATGTTCACTCCAGTGCATTTCGGAGAATCTGGCAGGTCTCTGTTAGAGCCTCAGCAAGAGATGGGAGAGCCCAGAGGATGTTCAGTCTGGGATGCTACAGTGCCAAGTTTGAAAGGGAAAAACACCAAAGCAAACCAGGAAACAGGATGCATGAACACTGTATGTCAGCTCTGTTCACTGAAATAGGCTAGTATCAAAGGTAATGTCAACTAACTATACCACGTATAGATAAAAACTATGGTTAGAGATAAGGGGCTTCCTGAAGGCCTTAAGATTCCCTCCAAAACCTGTTAATTAGAGTCTTTGGGCAACTGGGCTCAGCAACAGCAAATAGATGCAGTTCAGAAAGACCATACCAGAAGCAGAAAAGGTCCGACTGGAAAAGACAGAGTTAAATAATGAAAACTGAACACCCATGAAAAGGAGTTCAAGGTATTCTAAGCATTTCCCAGTAGTATGAACATCTTTGGTAATTTTATTTTTAAACTATGGTTAATGTAACTAAAAAAGGAGATGAAAGACAAGCGTAAGATAGTATGTCTAACAGGATTCCGTTCTTAAAGATAACCTAACTCTATGGGAAGACATAAAGCACCTGAAAAGCATTTCTTCCCCACAAATTTCAGTTTCATGGTATGTTGACAGAGATAGTCCAAGTGCAGGAAACGGTAGCTGCATTTTATCTGGCTAAGCCAGATAAACCCAGCTGAAACCTGGGCTAAGCCTCACTGAAGCCTATCTGTGAGGCTAGGACAAGTGCAAAACCCTAATGATCCTAGAGAAATGGACACCAGCAAAGATTAGAAAGCCAGAGGGGAAAATATTCCCCTGAAGTAAGACACAACAAGAAGCTGCAGACTTGCCAAGAAGGGAGGCACTCGACCTCTAGAGAACATCTCTTACATTATTTGATATTATTAGCTAATGTAAGTATCATTTTCCTTTCAGGAAGTGCTTCAGAGACATACTGCCCTAAAAAACACCTATGAGGGCTTCACATTTACCACAGTCCTGCAGCTCTCAGGGGACATACACAGGTACATATATCTGCAGTCTTTTAGGGCACAGAAAGCAGATGATAGCTTCTTTTCCCTCCCAATAGGATTTGGACATGCCTTCTGAACGTGCTCATCTTCCCTCCTCTGTCTTGGCTAGAGGACAGGCTTTTTGTACACAAAACCATACTTATTGATAATGTGTGTTTGAATGCTTAATTGCTTTGCTGACCGTAAGGCATTAAACATTTGGGAGAGTAGATCCAAAGGATCTCCCAGCTCAGGGGAGCTGCCAACTCAGGACACTGAAGAACAGATATTGCTCATTCTTTCATCTTACTGTGTTGTCTCCAGTTGCTAAAAGAAAGATATATCTCCTCCTCCAGCAGGCAGAGATGAGCCAGGATCTATTACAGTCGCTGTGTAAAAGAAAAGCGGTGAACTCTTTTTTTCCCTCCTTGCAGCTTTGTAGCTGTCTTTGTTAAAATAAAAAGAAGAAAATGAAAGTAAGGAAGGATGCAAATACCCTTTTGGATTTGCTGTCTGCCTTCAGAAAGATGTTTGTTTTCCAGCAGAGTCTGCTCTACTTTAAACCCACTCTAAATAAAAGTAATAGATGAGAAATTTGTCATAAATATATTTAATGTATGTGCTTATATCACCTTGCTCCACTGGGAAACAAACAAGCACCACCTCAGCACAAAAGCATATCATTTAGTACCATGCTTATTACGGGCTGTATAGTATATATACAGCAAAACTGCAGTAGAGGTGAAGTCAACGATCTGAAGCTAATAAAACAATAAATAATGATAATAAATAAAAGCTGTCAGCGAGGAGAAAGACCCATCACCCCCACACCAGTATGTCCATCTGCAAGCACAGGATGGCTCCCTGCAATTTCTGACCTAGAGAGTTTTAAACATCTCAAACAATAGCATTTCCAGCACTTCCCTCGAGAAGCTCAATTCATCTCACTGCCAAGGAGCTTTGCCCCAAGTGTCGTTGTGAATTTTCTTCTGCCTGGTTGTCACTGTGCTCTCAAAACAATCCCCCACTGGGTGAATCACAAGTCAGCCAGTGGAAGAGGAATTTAGAAAGCCTCGTCCAGGGAGCTCCCTGCACTTGATGTGGCGAGCTATAAAACGTGACCGTACAGAGTTCTGCAGCATCCAAATAACCCAGAATGTCTGAAGGCAAAAAGAGCAACAGAAGTCACAATACTTTGAGGCTGATATTTTTGGCTTTTCTTCTAGAAAATAACTCCCAGTTCTCTGGGGTCACCCACAGAAGGCCTGGAAACAGCAGGAGCAGGAGGTGGCAAAAACCAGTTTACAGGAAGCTGCACTATGGCATCAAGGGGACCACCTGGTATATATCACGAGGGACGGTAGCCCCAGGCTGAAGCAGACAGCAAGTGTGTTTCTGGCTGACTGTGAGTTATTGCTAAACAGGGGGATTCCTTAGTAATCACTGGCACATCAGTAACATACAGGTTATGTTACCACTGCAGGGCTGTGTTTGCCTCCTCTTTGGGGAAACCAAAGAGATCCTAATACAGCATCTGCCAGAACTCCTTAGAACCATTCATAAGTAATTTATGCACTAACCAAGAAGAGAAGAAAATAACACACAAATATAAACATGTTATGGGAGACAGAGCTCCCACCAGCAGCTACACCACATTCTACTCATCCTCCTACCTCCCTGTCACACTGTAGGTTGTGAAGGACCCTTTCTGTTTTGGCTGCAAGGGTGGCAGCCTAGACAGGACTATCCTTTCTGGGTTGTGCAAAAGGCAGTTACAGTGAATATTCAATGACTTATCTTCTCCCCTGAGGGTCCTTCTCTCCATGGTTCACTGCTGATGCAAGCAGCAGCCAAAGAAGAAATGACAAGTGACTGACATTCTCCTCTTCCTTCTGCTGCTCCCTCTTCCTTCCAGTGCTTTCTATTTTGATCCACTACCATTCACCATTTCCTCTCCCTATATCTATATCTGGTTCACAACGAGATTTCATCCCTACCCAACATAATACCCCTCCTTTAGAGCAAATCCCATTCAGACACAACTTCCAGCTTCATGTATATTTTCTTAGAGCTTGGTGCTCTTCTCTCAGCTGCCAACACCCAACAACCTGTCCCTAATTGCAACTGGCAGCACCTTTGTGATAAGGCACTGTTCTTCTCTTCCAATCTTTTCAGGCCATTTAAGCAAAAAAGCGTTTTCCAAAGCTGGCTGCTCAGCTGACTAAGCCCTTGCAGCCACCGACCAGCTGACTAGAAATGAGTCCCTGAAAACATTTCTCCCTTCTCCAGACTTAATTGCCAGATACTCAGATCTGTTCCCCAGCCTTTCTCTCTAGATCTAGATTTCCAGCACAGAAAGGATGCAGATGGTGGGAAAATTAATCCAACACTTAAAGGTTTTCTTCTAGGTAATATTATGTCTCCTGCTGCCAGCCACACAAGTGTTACAGCAACAGTTCCTCATGCCAGGAGAAAACATGGCCTGGCTCTCATTTCTCCTCTCTGCCGCGTGCACGCACAAACGCCACAGAGCTGAAAATGAGTTAATCAGATGATGCTCCATAAAGTATGCCAGTTTCTGTATAAACAATATTAAATATCAACAATTCCTTCTTTCTTTTTAAGCTGTTGCATTCATGTCCCCTCTCAGTCACAACTTTGGAAAGGAAAACAACTGCGAGAAATCCTGGATAACTTTGGTGTGCTAATTTCCTGGAAAACCTACAGAAGTGAAAGAATACTCAAGGATATAGGAGCCCTGCAAATAACATGGACCATTCCCCTTTCCCACGTGCCCTATTGTTGATGATCAGAAAAAAGTGACCTGCCACCAAGCTCTTTCTGAGAACTAAACTGATCCTATCTCTCATGCATACTAAAGATTTGGGAATAAGATCAGTAAGTTCATTCTCCTCTTATTTGTGAAGCTCTTATTATCCATTAAAACATTCACAAATCCCCAAAGCCTCATGCATTTTAGCACAGACCAAGTATCTGAAGATTAGTTCTGCAAAGTGTGTAACTCACTGTGTTTTTTAAAGCTGCTGCCATCCACTCACAGCTCAATAATCACGGCATGCTGCTTAGGTGGGGAATGCCACAGCACAAATGTTAAGTTGAAAAGGAAGGAAGGAAGGAGTTGACAAACGCTCTGAGAAAGTAAAGTAACAAAGCCAATAGGCCTTGGAAGAGCCAATAGTCCAAGAATTGAAGCCCTACAATTTTGCACTAGGTTTTAGACCAGCATGTCTGACAGTAAAAGTCAGTATACCTGTGTCAACAGCATTTTGATTTATGAGGGGATGCGCCTTTCATTGCATTTCAGCTTCACTGAAAATCTCCATCTACAATGATACTTGGTGTATATGGGCTGTTGCTCATGTTTCTCTGGATGCCAAGGCAAAGTAAAAAGCTGGATTGAAGGTCCTTAAGCCCTGCAAACCATGGAGGCCTTTAGGCTTCCCCCTCCCCTCCTTCAACACTATAGTTACTCACAGAACTCAGATTCTCCTTTTGAATAAAGTATGGAGAAGATCACAGCCTGCTCGCATTCACACATCAGTCCACCTGCAGCATGAAGGCAGTGTTACACTGGTGAACTTCACTGAACCTCGACTCTGATGACAAACTAGAATTTCAGTGAGATTAATACCCATCTTCACTGACTTAGCAAAACCAAGCTAGCAACCTGATCTCCTTCCCAGACTTGCAGAGCAATTTGTTGGGCTACAAGTATGACGGCAAGGAAAACATCACACATATCAGCTAAATCCTCCTAAATGCTTTGTCTAATATGGGCCAGACTCTCCAAGTATTGTCAAGAACCACCACACTGGAGCCAAGATAGTTTGGGATTAAATTGTTGTATCACTTTCAGTCAAGCAGTCTTCTGCCTAGTGGTAGACATTAAAACACTTGTGATATATGTGCTCCCTCTGTTGCTTATCTGCATTCTTCTACAGGCCCAGATAGCTACGGAAACACAACTGCTAGAAACTGAGACCTCCAGGCCTCATATGATCTTGATCCACTGCTATAGTTAAGTGATACAAGCACACAGAATTCATCCTCCAAACAGTGTATTATCCATTTGTATAATCCACGTCTCGTCCTGTTTGTCATAGCAAAATGGATTTCTTCTTAGGCTTTATTGGACTTGTGCTATAGGATCCTGCTCTGCCTAATGCCTGATGATGAAAGAAGTGTTGATGGAGAATTGCTCTTCAGGAAGCTTCAGGCAGACACAAAATGTCAATCACATGGGAATCATTCAGACACTGTGGAGCCATTGTGACAGCATTATTGCAAGTCAGCTCTCTATTATCTTGGATAATAGGGAGGGAAGATAACAGGGATGCCCTACAGGACAAGGAAAAAGTGGATAATTTGAGTAAGTGGATCATCCTAGGGACTGTGGAGCAGACATACTCCAGTGCCTGCATAAAGAATTATCTGAGTGCAAGTGAGTTTATTAACCAGGTTACAGAGCCAGGTATGTTACTGCATGTAGTATCTAGCAATTGCCTAGTTGTCAGAGGTACCCACACCATATGTTTATTATACAAACAGCTGCATTTCACTGTTTTTAGCTCACCATTTATTACCTTGCCTTGTGATGAAAAACCTTCCCCTCTATCAGGTAAAATGGGGAAACTACTTCCAGGTTACCACATCTGGGAGGGACTAAAGAAAAATACGTAAGCTAGAAAGCAACTGTAGGTAGCAGACTCCCCACCACTTCTATGATGCTGCAAGATGTTTTGGCTTGTCCTCACTGTCCTGCTCAGGCACTGTATACGTGGACAACAGATACTCTTCTCTGGCCTTGCTGCAGCAAGACCAGGATGTAGCAGGCAAAAATTCCTTACCAGATCTTAGGGGAAGGAAAGGTGAGAGCTGAAATATCATTCTTCTGGCAAAGCTGATAACTACTGCACAACCCATAGGGGTTCAGTCCAGCTGGTCTTTATTGCACTGAGAAAGAAAACAGTTAAAAGAATCCGAAAGGCAAACTGCACTACGCATTCAGCGAACACAGCATCCCTGTCCCTTGTAAAAGCTTCCAAACTCTGGCCTGAAATGACAGCAGCTGTTGAGTTTTTAGTCTCCTGATTGGCAGAAAAAGCTCTTCCAGCCTTGTTTATGCAGGTTCAGCAAAGAACCCAGCTGCTTCCCCTCAGTCTCCTAGAGCTGAAGAAGAAGCTCCATCCCACAGGGACATGCCAGGATCTGAGGGCTGAAAATGGAGTCCTTATTCCAACAGCTGGTTTGGCTGTTGCAATTAGCTTTTTAGATCCTTCTGGAGGCTTTCAGCAACAGCTGCAATAGTTTCCCAGATCAGTGGGTTTTGCCGGCGTATGGGGAGTATGAACGGCAAGCGATCAAAGTCATGGGAATGCTTTTGGAAGTCTTGGAACGTGGGCTGGCTCTGTTGTATTCTCTCTCCGCCAATACACAGCATCACACTATCTGCTGTGCATGGTACCCAGCATGATGACTTCTTACAGCAGTTCTCACACCCTGCATCTATGTGCGTTATCACATACACACTCTCCCCGTTACCTCTGAGGACAGGCTTGAATGTACCACACTGGCTATCACCACCTCACCACTCCATGCAAGGCTTGCAAGATCACATAACCTTTCTCTGCTATCATCCTCTTGCTTTCCCAGCACTATTCAATCTGTGCAGGGTGCTACAGACGCTCCCTTCGCTATCACAGGTCTTACCAGACACATGTAGTAACTCAGATTCTCTCCATTTACACTCCCTCAGTAAAAAAAAAAAAACAAGCTGTGCACAATGCCACTACTCCTTTGCCTCTCTATGGCATCCTGTAATAGTATTTCATTATTCTACTCACAGACAGCTCTGTAAAACATTCTAGGCAGCCTACAAAAAGAAGGAAGGGAACACGTTGCAGTGCTGGCACATAATCCCTGCACAGAGTACCTTTCTGCAAGTCTTTCTTCCTTCAGGTATGATATAAAATGCATATCCCTCCACCACAAAGTCCTCACATGGGTGAAATTACCCCTGTGTACTGTGAGGTGCCTACCTCAGGAAGAGCTGAAGAATCGGGGCCAATTTTTTGTGAGATGATCCATTACCCGCTTGCCTTGCTCTCGCTCTTCTTTTGAGCTGTCATGAAAGACAGACTAGCTGAACAGACTGAAGTGACAAGAGTTACAAAACAGGAGCCAGCAGAGCTTTTAAGAAATGCAGATCATTTCAGAATAGCCTCTATCCTTGCACAGGAACCTGAGAGCAAGCTGGCTAAAGGAATTCACAGAAGCACTGCTATCCTGGGATCGTAGCCTATCTGAAATTCATTTGACAGGTCCCATCTAAACCAATTCCCAAATGCCAGAATGGCACACCATCTACAACCACAGTCAGATTTCACTGGCCTCCCAGAATGACAGTCCCAACAGAGATCAAAAAAGCAAACAAGCCATAGATACTGGTCTCACCTCCTTGTGGTGAGGCTTCTCCTGTGCCCACATTGCACTGGCAAGGGCTACTACAATGAAGGCTGGCTCTTCATCAGAGATTGTAGTGGTAAGTCAAGGGGAAATGAGTTCAAACTAAAACAGGGGAAGTTGAGGTTAGATATAAGGAAGGAGGTCTCTGAGGGTGGTGAGGCACTGGAACAGGTTGCCCAAAGACCTAGGAAATGCTCCATCCCTGTCATTTCAAGACCAGGTTGGACATAGCCTTGGGTGACATGGTCTAGTGTGAGACAACCCTGCCCATGGCAGAGGGGTTGGAACTGAATGATCCCAAGGTCCTTTCCAATCCAAACCATTCTATGATTCTCTATGAAGCAAACTTTACTTGGAGGAGGATTCATAGAAGAATGTCTGACAGAAGCATCTTCCCCCAGTACATCCGCCTATCCCACCTCCAAGGACACTGAGGCACTAAGATACAGAAGATCTTGGAGACCAGGATCTGGGGGCCTGGGAAGAGATGGGGGTGTGTGTTATTTCTAGGCCGCAAGGCTCATGGTAGCTGCTGAGAAAAGATACACACAATTTCTGACTGCGTGCTCTCCCTTACCCCTCCCCTTCACTGGCTACAGTAATGAGCTCCAGGGGGACTTCCTCACTTGCCTTTGAAGTAGCATATTTCTCTGAACACATTGTGTGTTTCGTTTGGTGTCTTGTTTGCTTTCTGGTTGCTCTGCCTGTCTCTCTGTTGAGAGGGTTGACAGCTGTTAGTGGGGCCACTACCACAACCCAGGAACACAAAACACCGAAAAACAAACAAACAAATCCTAAACCCCAGACCAAGAATGCCTTTGAAGGAAGAATGCATATTCTCCAGGGAAAGAGTCTCTCCCCCTTCCCAACAAGCCCTTACCAAAGCTACCATGTGCAGCTGGATGAGCTGAGAAAAGGACCAGCAGGTAGTACAATTTAGCTAAAGAAGATTGAAAGAAGTTATGCTCAACAACTTGGTCTGGAGAGTAAAAGGCCTTAAAAAGGCATGCTGGGACTTAAGTCATCCTTAAGTTAAGGCTGTTCCTTAGGCAAGAGGAGATAGAAGACTGGAGGTTTCCAAAGGCACAATTCTATAACTCTTAACTGCTTAAGGAGCTGCGGACCCAAAACCTCCTTCCTCTAAAGATCATGAACAATGACTCCAGGCAAAGGATGGTCAACAGGGCATGCCCCTTCCCTCCCAAACCACACAAACAGACCTTGAAGCATAATGGATAATATAGAAACCAGAAGGCCATTTGTTCTAACACATGGAAATTGTGCCTCCAGACCTTAGTTCAGTCAGGGGAAAGAAAAAGCAAGTAATTTTAATTTCTTCTTAGTTTTACCTGTATTTAAAATAGAAGTGGAGCATGCGGCAGAGATAGAAAAGCTTTTCTCTTTTTTCCCCTCACTTGAAAATACCAGACGACTCCTGCAATTCTTCAAAAGCTTGGAGGCTCTGTGCTTCTTCCTTCATTTTAATGAGGCTACACATGCTTTTAAGTTTTTGTTTCTTTTTCTGTTTACTTGCTTGTTTCAGCTACATATGCAGGCAAAACACTGCTGATAACAATGGAGCCTTTACACTTGGTTCCCACCCCTTCCAGAGGGCATTATTTTTCTGCCTTCTCAGCCCTCACCAAACATGTGCATCCAACCCTACCTTGTTCTTTTATCCTTCCCTCATCCTTTAGTTTGACACTGAATCCCCACCTTTCCTACCTGAGCTTCCTATGGCTTCTTTTTCCTCTCCTCCCCTTCACCACTGCAACCTAAGAAGCTGAAGAGAGACTCAGACCTTGCTGGGGCCACTGGAGCGAATCACTAGCAGCTGTGGGAACTGAAATCATGCTGAACAAGGTGCAGGAATGATTATGGGAGCTGCAGTCTCTTGGAAGGCATTAGAAGGGAACAGTCTGTGACAGCATCGAAGAGTCATTTTGCTCATTGGTAAAAGACAGACTGCTTGGCAGGAGAAACAAGGTGCCCAGGTCTGCCTGACTGCTGTCCCCTCCTTTCTGACTCTTCTGCCTTTGGGACTCATGAAAGGAGCAGGAGTAGCAGCCACAGCATAAAGGATCTTCAGGGTATGCAGAAGCTCAACAGAGGTTCAAGCCAACACTAGAACCCCATGGAAGGCAGAAGAGGCAACTGCTCCAGACCTCGCTGCCACTGGTTTCTTCTCCAAACAAGGAGAAGACAGAGTAAAGGAGTCCATGAAACTGCTGCTCCCAGTCCCACTCCTCATCACAAAGCAGAACTTTGCTGGTTAAAAACGTCTGCTTTACAAAATGTTCTTTACTGTCACTGCCGGCAGTGATGTCCACCCAAGTGCTCTAAATCTGGAGGGTGGCTGGATAATTCATTCCCCTGAAAATAAGAAAACAAACCTCTTTCTTATTTCCATAGGTGCTTCAGAGCACAAAAGAGAGATTTTACTCAGATCTCCAGCCACAAAGCGCATCACGATATACTGATACATTCTGAGCCTCATAGTTACTGTATCATATTAAGCACCAGACTTCCCAAATGACATGCAGGCCTAGCAGAGGAACAGTATAAAGACACATATTCTTGTATAAAAGCAGATCCTTGAAGTCAGGTGGCACAACCATAAAAATACAAGGTTTTCTAATGTGCTGAGCACCCATCACCTTTCACTGAAATCACTGGATGCAATAGTCAGGATCTAGCCTCATTATAAATAGTAGTAAAATCATTTGAGTAGCGATGTGATAGCAAAGGAGGTCATCGAGGTGATAATTAATTGCCTTTTACTGCAAAACCCATGAGCTGTGACGCCTTCTGCCTGCATCCCAGAAACAGCTATGAATGTCCTACCTTCTCCAGCATGCCACTGAACCTCCTTTGAAACTGCTCTGAAATCAGGGTAGCTGAGAAGCTGGAGGAATTTTGATAACAGGTCAAACACAGGGGTCGGCGTTGCCTGCTGGCCTGTCACTGAGTAAGAAAGCCCAACCATCCCTGTCCATTACATGAAAAGTCTGGGCTATTCCTCTTGGGGTCATAAAAATCAAAACTCCTTGGTGTTCCTTGAAAATCTGTAGTCCTCTTGCAGAATGGCATGAGTTATCATTTTATATTTATCTCGTAGTAGTTCCTAGAGGTCTCAAATCAAGATAGGAATCCTGCTGTGCTAGCTGCTCTGCAAACATAAAGATAGAGTCGGTGCTTGTCCCTCAGAGAATAATTTTTGTCTTGACAGGCTATATATTTCTGGTAAGACATAAGACTATTTCTTACTGTCCTAGAACACCTAATCATCAGGGGACTTAACTGGAAGCAGATTTAGGGTTGAATATAAGGAGGTACACAGTTTTAAATGGTGAGCTTTAGGAAACTCTAAGCTATTTGTCAGGCTAAATAAATGTTAACCTTTTCACAGCAGAATCACTCCCCAGCTAAAGAATATCTCAGAATATTTGGGGCAATTTACCCCTCTGGCAGTGGAAGAAAGAGGGCTATGGGTATTTCTTTCTTAGTAGTCTGTTCTCTGCCTTCTGTAAGCTCCTGACCTTCAATGCCGTGGAGGTGCCAGGTATTGCATGAAAACAAAGGCAGAACTGTGATAACAGAATATTTCCCATCCACGCTGAACAGCTTAAGCATCACCTGCACCATGCTGAATCTAAGGTACAAGAAGAACTTAGAAAGGTGGCACATTTACAAGGTTTTAGTGGTTAGATTGGCCCATCAGCAAGCTAGGCAGGCTGCACCGGAAATTCCACAAGCTAACCTGTTCTCTTGAGACTTCCAGCCCAATTCTGCAGACTCGAGAGGTTTGAATTAGATTTGAATAATTAATCCAAATTTGTCGGTGCTTCATAGATGAATCAAACCTCCAACCCTTTTAAGGTTCACCCTCAGTGCTAATAACCCTCTTTACTAAGCATTAGCATAGAGTAGAACAGTTTAATGATATAAGAAAAATGCAAAAATTAGATTTATGCTGTCAAAACTTTTGTAAGTGAAAATATTGCAGATTTTAATCAGTTGGATTCTCTCCAAAAATGAAATATGAAGATTTAAATATAACTCAAGTAGGTTAAAAAAAAATCCTTTGTGCCTCCCATTAATATATTAGCAAAGGTCTCTCTACAGAAGAAAAATTACAGTGTCACATGGGTGGGGACATATTTGACTTCCTAAAATGAATAAACTTTCTCCTGCACGTGCCACAGGACTAATGAGTTTGGTGTAAGCTAAAAGAAAGTTTTCTTGATGCTACAAGCAAGGAGGAGCTGATTGGCACCAAAAAGAGATAGGTGCTCATCTGGGATTACCTGGCAATGCAATGTGCAGGTTGCTTTATGGTGCTGGTAACTTAACATTGGCAACAAGGAAGAGGAACCCACTGAGCCACTCCAGTGGAGTGCAAAAGAGCTGCAAATACAAAAGATGGGAACAACTCTTTCAAGCTAATCATGGCAATAGGGCTCTACTGGCTAGCGTGGGTTGCAGAATCACCAGCTGGAGAAGGGAACAGGCAAGCAGCAGAGGCAGTCTAGGCTGAAGCAACTTTGTGAAAAGGAACAGAAATGGCACAGAAGCATATTAATAAAGAGGCATATGCTGCAATCAGCAAGGAAGGCTTGGAAGAGAGGACCACTTTGCACAAGGATAAACTGGTCACAAGGCAAGAGGTGAGTCAGATACACACTGCTCACCTGCCATGAACATCAAGGTGAGTGATAGTTGTCATAGGATTCTCAGTAATTTGGTAGTCATTAAAAGTAAGTGTATAACATTTTCAGGAGGTTCATAATGTTCAAAGATACGTTAATATTTGCCCCTTGGCTGTGATTCCAAATCCCAGAACAATCTAAAAGACAGTATGAATATTCTGTGGGTACAGACACCCTAAGCATTTAATTTAAATCTGTTTTTTAAAAAGATATGACTCTCCAGGGAAGAAAATGCCAAGCATTCAACAACATGAACATCATCATCACAACCCTTACTTAAGCTACTCTAGCACACATACACAAAGCTGAACAGGCTCAATGGAACCACGCAAGCCTTCAACATTCACCTACAGAATCATTATTCCCAAACAGCACAAAAACATGAGCTAAGCCTAAAAATATAACCCCAAGACTGTCTTAAAACCCATAAGATTTGAAAACATACATGTTGGCTTTCTAATCTGAAATGCAGGTTTTGAGCCCTCATGAGTCCATACTTTTGAGTTATTTTTCACAACTACAAGAAGAGTATTTTCCATTCAAGCATAAGAAGCCTGCGATTATAACGTAATCATAGGACTTTGAAAATTATCAGTTAATATGAAAACAAGAAATTTATGAAATGCAATAAAAACACATTTAATATGTTGTATAAATAACACTTCAAAGGGTGCTATTTGCTAGTATTGGGTGAACTGTGCAATGGCAGACGTTCTTATCCATTGCATTCATTTGTAAACTGCACAGAAAAAGATGAGGACTTGTGTTTCTCTTTGGACTGATTAGAAAGTATTATATGACCACTGGATTAAATGATCAAGGTCATCTGCTCAGCTCCTTAAGCACACTCCCTAAGTTCCTTTTTGTTCCTTGCATACGACCTCTTCAAATGAGTCAGAAGTAGTGTTTCCATCCAGTGCAGCTGAAACATAGCACCTGTGTCTTTCTTGAACTGGTAGCAGTAAACATCCAGTTAACTATTCAATACTTGAAGTGATTTGCAATGTTCACCTAAGTCACACAGCACAGCTCCTGTGTCTTCACTGGCTGATCTAAAATACACGAAATAGTACTTCTTTTGAACTCTGTTTCCTTGTGCAAGTAAATATTTTTACATTAATCAAAACCCGACAGCAGCAGGCAAACGCTTAACTTTAATCACCTGAATGCTCAACAGCACTGAAGACCATGGGAACTGACGTGAAACCTTGACTTAGGAGAATTTTAGTTGCTTGCTTACAACTGTCATCTCAGGATGGGAACGCACACAACACTGCCAGCATTTATCCACACATACCTATCACCCCATTTTATGGGTGGAGAAGTGAGGCAGGAAAAAATTGGCATGCATGTGAATTACTGTTAAAAAAAACCCTACCACTTGCATCAGGGATTTGAACATAGACCTCACAGAGTTATGGTGCTGTCCAGAATACCAGACTAGCTTTCCATGCTATCAGCTGTGAGCAGGTTTTTTATCTCTGCTTGAAAGGGTCTTGTATTTCCTTCAGATTACTAAATACCAGAGGACTAGTTTTAAAAAGAAAGACTACTGTAGTGGAATATAGAGCATGGTCCCCAGGAGAATTGAGAACTTTGAAGACATGTTTGGTATTTGTACTTAAAGGACTTGACAGCATCCTCTTAAACAAAAACTATAACTGCAGCTTCTGTTTCATGCTGTTTTTTTCTCCTGTGGGAATATGACATGAATGAAGGTGACTGGAGAGTTTACCTTTTAAGCCTTCTAAACCAAAGCTGTGAGGGGACCTGCCTGCTCTCCCGGAAAGAGTCCAGAATAAGTGCCAGCAAAGAGCCATTTGGTACCAATGAATCTACTATTTCTAATACCCTAGAACCTAGGTGTTACCATATGGAAGCTGAGTAAATCTTGGTTTTATTCTTCAACAAGCTCATTTCTGTTTACCTGGGCAACAATATCCAATTTGTTGTCTACAAGGACACAAACACCTGGAGAGCTCGGATTAGGATGCTGAGCCATCAGCTGTGAAACCACAGGCCCTTGCCAACTAAGTAAGCATTTCACAAGCAAGCATTTGATTTGTTATTTCATATTTAATAGCTGGAGTAGATTCTCACCTGCGCTGTAGGGCATCCACTTGTAGGTGCCATCATTTATTCATGTATGTCTCCAACCCTGATGATTGGCATGTCCAAGGGACTAGAGCGACTTTTCTCCAGCTCAATGAACACATACAGCTCTTTTAATAAAATGTAGAACACCTGAAAGAGCAAGCTTGAACAAATTCAGGAGACATTTTCTGTGTCTCTGGAGCTTGGAAGTGAGTAAAATCCAACCAACTACACTGCGCCATCAAGCAAACAAAATCATCATCATCATCTCCAGCATGATAATAAAAGATTTAGATGACAAATTCAATATAGGAAGCAGACACAAGAAGTTGTCTTCCTGACAGCAGAAAAGTACTTCTGTGGCCACCTTGCCTTCCCTTCAATAACTATTCAATCTGGAGATGCTTGTGACTATTCTTACAGTTGACACTTCACAGCTTTAGGATCTGCAGCTTGAGGGACTGAGAATCAATAGTTCACTGGAACCATACAGGAACTGAACCACATGAGGACACAGCCTACTGTTTGAATGCTAAATAAGTTCAGATATTCTCATTAGCCAGTGTGGAGAGTCATCATTGCCTCAAACAACAACATAATTGGAAGGAGCCCAAATATTGCACATTGGGAACTTCTGGACAGAAATATCTATTGGACTAATAGCAGAATTTATTTTCATCTGTCATGTCTGCATAAAAAGGAAACAAATTATTTCCAGGATACTAACCTTTAACACTGAAGGAAGAAAAATTACTAAAGTCAAGCACCACAAAGGAAAGCAAGAACAGGGAGCACATCTCTGAAATACTGCAGTGAACTTGAAGCATAAGTAGTCTCTATAAAACCTCCCAGTCCAACAAACTTCACCATTTAGAAGACAAGAATGACTGTAAGCAAAGTGGCAAAAATGGGCAAGGACAACAGATCCATGTCTTTGCATTTCAAAGTAGGTCTGAGGTACAGGAGAGAAAATAAATCACAGAGGGCACATGCTGCTTTATTGCAGCACTGCTCAGGGTATATCCTGGCATCGTAGCACATCTCACCACCCTTTAAGCTCTGTTAACGCTGGTGTTGCAGAAGTAGTCAGCAGAGGGAGTGAAACTGCAGAAACACCTTCCTCAGTAATTACATTGACTACAGCAATGGGTGTCTCAGTAAACAGTGAAACACCACAGAAGGGGTGTTGCTACAGTCTAACAAGGGTGGCCAAGAAACTTGTTTAGAGGAAAGAGGAAACCAGTAAAACTCTACTGTTAAATTGGAATTAAAAGCAAACTGAGAAATGCAAACTAACCTGCTAGTGTCTCTTTAAAGAGCAAACGGCTTTTTATTTTCTTTCTTAAATAACTACTTCAATCCACATCTAATCCCTATTTATATAATGATGGGGTTTGTTCCTTGTTCATTCAGTCGACTGTACAGTGTCTCTGAAGGCTTGATTCTGTCCTGTGCTTAGCTAGCTGCATGAGACCCTGGGCACACACAGACTGTGGTCCTAGAGCCCTGAGAACCCAGCAGCACAATGATCTTCCCAAGGGCAAAGAGTAAACTTAATGGGGATGAGCGGATGAGTTGTTCATGCCTCCCCCATCAAACTTTTAAAAAGTAATTTCCTCTTTGAGTCCAGGTGCTATGTCCACATATATAAGATTAGAGGGGCAGCCAGTACACTAGCTGCAGATACTTACAGCACATTAACATTTAATTAGGGATGTTTGCTTTAATCATTTAAGGGATATTAAATGTAAATAGAGAGTGTGAGCAAAAGGAGTTGGCTTGGCATCTGAAAGTGATCACAGAGCTCTCTAATGCAGGTGCAGGAGGCAGCAGCAGGAAAAATGATGATTGTTCCCAAGGACAGACCAAGCCCCAGAAGCATGTTCTGGCTGGAGTCCTGTGAGCCGGTGGGATGGGATGAGATGAAATTTAGGAGATATGACAGATAACTTATAGGAAGCGATGGGACCTGCACTTCAATAGTAAGGACAGAAGGGTCCCAGCAGCCCACAATCCTGCTGTGGTGTGAACTGATAAGCTTCAGCAAGGTCTACCCTAAAAAAGGTCTACTCCGCAGGAGGCATCTGAGCAAAATTGTGTTTGCTCTCTGCTAATGTGGAATTCCTGCAGGGCAGCACATGAGTAACGTGTTACCTATCAAACACAGGATCAGGTAGTCAAGAAAATAGCTTTTTTTTTGGGTGGGAAGTGAAACACAGCCCTCACAGGTATATTGCAAACCTCCTGCTTTTGTAATTTCACAGTGTATTGTCAGTCCACAGTATGGCCACATCACATCACAGCTTTCAGTGGGTGTCTAGGCACATGATCAGGCACCACAGTGATAATGGTAGGAGAAGATACATTAATAAAACACAGTGTGAATTCTCTGCATTATAAAACTTGCAACTGGTCACATACCAGTTGCTTTTAAAACTGTAGGATTTAGAACATCAGCCATATTCTTAGTGTGACAATTATCTGATCTACCTCAACTGAAGTATCAGATACTTGTATGAAATGACGAGCATGCTCAATAACTCTCAGAAGTCCCAAAGACTTCTAAAGAATCTGGCAACATCTGTGTATGTGAGAACCATCATAGGGGTGACGCACACCACTGAGGCATGCACGACTCCGCATGTAGTTTCCTCTGGTCTGTACTTCTTTCAGACATCCTTTTATTTAAACATATAAAAGAAAGCATGCTGGCTCAAGACTACATGTTGGGATCAGACAAGTGAAACGCTGCCCCAGGGAGGAGGACTAGACAAGTGGGGAAAAGGTTTCCTTTTCCCAGATACAAGAAGGGCAGGGCAGGGCTGGCTGGCAAAGTGGTCACCCAGCCTGCTGCCTCTGTTAGTTTCTTGCCCATCTTCTGCCTTACACCCCAATCCTCCCTTAGCTGTGCTGGGGAGGAGGCAGGATATGCAGCCAGCTTGACTCGCAGAGCCTGTACTACAGGAAAAGTTGGAAGACGATTCACAGCGGGGCCACAGCTGCCTCCTATCTCTGTGCCCTACTGCCCCCAACAACTGCTTGCTTTGCCCAGGCCTGGCACTAGCTCTCACCTCCCTTACTGCTTTTTCACATGCCTCCTTCCTGATCTGCATTATAAATCACTCAAGTGCAGACTGCTGGTGGAAGTGCACAGAGCATCCTATAATGAAAGTGACCCAGGCTAAACCATAAGAAAAAAAGACAGATTAAATAAGGAAGAAATAGGAGAGCAAAGATACGTAACAAGAAAGCTGTCAGAAAGAGGTGAGCGCTGTGTGGATAGCAGTGCAGAGAGAGAACAGGGCATCCTCTCACTTAATGAATATTTATTGCAAACTGCCACCTATTATCTTTCAAAGAATTTTTATACAGTTCCCATGTCTTTCATCTGTTTCATGTTACGGTTTATCTAACTGTGGAAATTGCACGCGTCAGGTAAACGTTGATTTACATGCAAATTGCCTTCGCTAAACTCGCCTTTAAGTAAAATAAGATTCAGAAATAATTTTTCCTCATTAATTTGCAGTTTCAAAGAAACCCAAAAACACAACAAATGCAAATAATCTAATTCATTTGTAAATATAAAACAATTTGTTGGGATTTAACTTTGCCGTATTTCTTCTCCCTTCCATGTGCTTTAAATAAATTGCAGTGTTTACTAAAGACAAACACAAGAGAGATGCTGGGTTGTTCCAATTCAATACCTTCCTGTTCCTCTCCTTTTAAAGGGCTACTATCAAGATAAAAATCTCTGCAAGATTCACTCCTGGAGTAACTTGCAGACTGATAGAGATTTATATCACACCTTCAAATTGGCTCCGTAAATTTAAACCCAAATGTTACTTCCACGGATGACGCTTCACATTATTACAAGTGAATTTTAAACCCTCATTTTTGCACAAATGGCCAGTGATTTAGGGACTCTGTTTTTCAGACCTCTTGCTAAAGGTGTTTTGAACTCCTACTCCAAAAATGCAAGTCCCAGCAGACGACTGTCCCTTTGGCACATGCAACACCATGATGGTCTGCAGTTTGTGTTTTATTGGCTTGAACAATGATGCTATAGTTGATAATACGCAATCCTTAAAAAGGTTATCCCTGGTATGGTGTGTGAAGCTGGTTAAATAACAGCCCTATGATGTCCCTATTTCCTCATGTACTAACTGGAGATAACACAAAAGGATATTCCTACCCACATGGGTTTTACAGACCACTGACTTAATATTTGTGAAGTTGTAAATAAGTACAGTTTCTTTCCCGTTAGGCGCTCCCCTTGGTCTTCAGCATCAATACATTGCTCTTTGCTTCGTGTTTTCAGACTGATAGCTTAAGAATATCATTGTGCCTGCTTAAATGACCGAAGATGACTAATGTGCCATATTCAAGCCTCCCCTGAAGATGATGTATATAGATGGTAACTAAAAGAAATGGGTTTCGAGTTGAGTATTGGGCTAAGATTCCCAAAAGATGGGCTAAGTTTCCAGTTCTCCCAACAGGTCCTAGAGCAAATGTGGGCAAAAAATTCTCACAAACCAAGAAGAAAACATGTGCTTCTGGTCATTCTTTGTCTTGCCCAAGTATTTGCATTATAAATACTTCGGGTTGCTTACAGTCCTTCTCCTCTAATCTCTTCTTGCCTGTATGATGACATCCTATTAACTCTGCCGCAGTGATGATAGTAACAGACAATTAGATAAAATCTACTTTTACTTTAAACCACAAAAGAGTTCTTTCCAGATTTAAGCTGATCAGGCTCTTTACCAGGCATAATGTGACTTGGAGCTGCTCAACCGTTTCACCTTTATAATACACACGTTTAAATATGTTTCATTACTTGGAAGAAATTTCTCCCAATTTTAATGGGCAATTTGTTGCGTTTATTGTTCAATCCTCTAATGCAATCCCTGCTGGCATCACCAAAAGTCATCCCTAACTAACATGTGAACTGCATAAAATGTCTCGATGCAATCTTATTTTACTGCAGACAGGTGTCCTTTATTATTAAAACTATTACTACCATACTTGACACTATATTCACTGACAGTTTCTCAGCACAGAGGCCAAGAGCTAAATAGACCATAAAGAACAAAACCTCCTCTCAGCCCAAAAGGTGATCTCTTTGCACCAGTCTTCAGAGGTGCAAAAGGAGCATCTCTCCTGTTAACAGGAAGAAAACTTTCATTGCCAGAGGCGTCAAACCGGAAGCAAAATTATAAATCCCTGCTCAAAGGAATCAGTAATGAAGCAACAAATCCATAGCCCCTGAAAGGAGAAGCAAAACCGGAGGCATCCAGGGCTACCTGGAGCACCGAGACCTTCTTATCTTGCAGGGCTGCTGCAAGGAGCCAGGAGAGGGAGCCCGTTAATTAGCAAAGCCCTCGGTGAGGCCCACAGCAAGCTGGTGGTGGGTGGCAGTGTGCAGTACAACAGCAAGGAAGTAAACAAGGCAAAGCTATCTCTGTCTGCCTCCCTGGCAAGAAAACAGTGGGGAGGAAATCAGTGTTTGCCACTGTAATATTTGCATGCAACAAGAAGAAACATTTACAATTAATGGAAAGAAAACTCCTTATGCAGGCTGTTGAACTGAGACCAAAAAAGCGTTGGTCTTTTGGAGCTCAAGTTAACGCAGCCTGAATTGTCTGGCCCTTCTACATGACTTCTCCCCAAATCCTGCCTCCTTGACCATCCCACTACGCAAGAGAAGGGATTAAAAGAGGGAGAAAAAAATAAATGCCCTTGTCAGATTGCAAAGTGAACATTACCAGGCACTGAGTAGAGCAGAGATGAAGAATGATTTCAAAAAAGATAATTGAACATGCTGTAATTTGCTCTCTTCTGTGTTTCAATTTTTATCTGCTTGTAGCTCATTTTGCCAGCCATGCAAGCGAGTGTGAAAGGGAGGGAGAATGCACATGGATGTGTATGTGCAGCGTTACCATGCATGTATGCAAATAAATTATTAATAATAATAAACCCACAAGCCAAAACTTCCCTGTGAGGGATCATCAACCAGTGGCTGAGCTCTTCTGAGCTCAGGTTAGGATAGATGCACAGTAAGATAGCAGTTTAAGCTGCTGTAGGGCTGCTATGCCTTAAAATTGTACTAATAAAGCCCTCAGCTCTACCAGCATCCTCTGCCTGCAGCCCACTGGAGATGGAGATGACAGCCCAGTTGGGAGGAAATCCCAGCCATGCAAAAGGAGTTTCTCAACTCTGATACAATCAAAGGCCTAGGTGTCACAGCTAAGACTCTGTGAAATAGGGACCTTTTTGAAGTAATAACACTGCTCCTATGCTAATGAATATTTATGCTTCTGACACTTTAAAGGCAAGGGAAAAGAAAAAAAAAACCATGATCACAGTCCTCTAAGCAACAGAACTGTGTTCCACAAATCAATCAAGGTGAAGTCAGCAATCACTCACTCATTTACCTCTGCTGTCCACATTTGCTGCCAGCCTAATACCGAGTTATTCACAGCTGTCTTACATTGTGGGATTAAGATGGAGAATGACATATTGGGGCCCCAAGTCACACAGGATCATACCCTACTCTGAGACGCGTGCCTTTGACAAATTTGGCTCAATGGTTCCCAAGAAACAGCCACTGCAGATCTCTGCTTTGAAAGGGGAAGACGGCTCTTTTCACTTACAGGAGATTTCACACACGTAGCTAGTGTGGCCTTGATTTTCTCCTATCTGCTGGCACATGTGCATACCACATAGTTTGAGAGGAAGAGTTCCTGTGCTCCATACCCTGCTTTCTATCCCCTCTTTCCCACTGTTAGATGCAGTAACATCACAGCCCATGACAACTAATCAATTCGCATTACAGTCTCCAGGAGATTACTGTACCTGGAGAGAGGCAGGAAGATTAGTAAAGGCACGTTCTTACAAATACCCACTGGACTTACTGAGCCTGGCTGCATTTGGGATCAAATCATGTTTCATTTAACCACAGGCCAGAGCACTTGTGATTTGCATGAGTAATTACAACTGATTAATAGAATGACTTGCTTAATTAAGTTTATCTCAAAAGGTGCCCCTTGAAGATTCATGAATCTGAAAATTCAGACGCAATCTCTCAACATAAGTCTTTTTGGGTTGGAATGCTTTCAGCTTGGATCACTGGATGCACGCATTTGTTCATGTGTGTCTTTAAAGCTCACATTAATCGAAGTAACACAATGGATGCACAAAGGTCTCAGGCCTGAGATTCCCCAGTGAACTCAAAAGGGACTCTTATAATCCTGAATAAGAACTGCTGGCAACAGAAGTAATGGATTTTCTGCCAAAAAGGAAGTTATTATTTCTGTCTGGCAATTTATGGCTATGCTGAGCTTTGCCTTAGTTGATGTCTTTCACCTTCATCTAATTTTGGTTGAATCCAGGTCCAGTAGTCTGACACACTGGCAGACCAATTCCCAGTGTTTTGCCTATACAACCAATTTAGACAACACTTTGTGATAGGGAGCCCTGGTATCCCAACATGCTGGTAAATCTACCAATTCAACCAGCAGAAGTATGTACACTGTGGTGGAGTTTGAGGGAAAACTCAGATGAGAATAACAGCTTTCACAGAGTAGGTTAGAGACCTGAAGACTTTTCCTTCTGAGAGTTTTTTGGGTTTTCTTGTTTTCCCTATAATGGAAGCAACATCACGATTTGATTGCACTCTAAGTCAGAACAAAGCCAAACAACTTTGACATTTCCTGTGAAATAAAACTTTAACACGCGTGCAAACATTTGGTTTAGAGCATTGGAAACACTGCATTTAGATGAAATCAAAGCATTTTTACAGTGTTTTGATTCAGGAATGATAAAACAGCGCTGCAAATGAATATTACAACAACAAAAGGCACTTTCCAATGAAAAAATGTTTTGTCATGGAAGTCAATGGCCTTTGCAAGCGTCAGCCTTGCTGAAAGGGGAGATGGAACCCATTGCTTTCTCAAATGGTGGATGGAGGAGCCAGCAACGGTGTGCAGTCTCATAAACCAAGGAGCTCTGTAACATGAGAAACTCTGTGTTCTTACAAAAGCTTTATGGTCACTCCCTGCTGTGATCTGAAAAGGGTGCAGATGTTCACTCAATATGCTTTATCAAGGATAATGATGTGGTGGAGAACCTACACGTTTAATTCTTCTGTCAGCACCCAAAGAAGGTGCCTTTGGTACATACAGGAGGTGAGGCTGGGAGGAGAGTTGGAGTGCTGACAGCAGAACAGGGAGGAATGTGTCCATTATGAGGGAGGTGGGGTGCAGAGCCCAGGCTAATAAACCTTGCTGGATCTGTGTTCGCTCTGCATGACCAAGTGAGACACTGAGCTAACATCTTCCTTAGGGGAGGCTTGGCTGCTGCAAGAAAGGTCTGGACCAAGGAGTCCACTGCTCTGCCCAAGAAGGCTGTTTAATGAGAGTTTGGGGCTTTTTTCTTACATAAGGGTACTGAGTCTAGGGATGTGCGAAGCCCACAGAATGGCCAGGCAGCAGTTAAATGTGGAAAAGCATCTGGAGAAGGGGAGGGTCATTCATAGATGAATTAAAATGAAGTGCCAAGAGAAAAAAAGGATGATGAAAAGGGGAAAAAGTCAAAAAGATCAATCAAGGAACAGGCATCTGGAAGAAGCAGTTATTGATCCAGCTGTTAAAGAAACCTTCTGAACCAGGCTACCCAGCAGCCACAGTCTCCTACCTCTCTGAGATACTTGCTGTGGTTAAGGAAAAGAGGCAATATGGGACAAAGGAACAAAACCCAGGTTTTCCAAGATGACGTATTGTTCCTTAGAAATCCTCGAAAGGATGAAACCCTCGGGCCTCAAATGATACAGACAGAGCAGAACAGAATATGCAAGATTTAAGGATTCATTAGATACCTGTGGAAATCTTACAAAAGAGGGAAGCAAGCTTTCTCTGCCTTTGCACCTTTAGTCATCGCAAGATTTCTGGGGACAGGGAAATTAGCAAGGGAAGATTTACATGCACTCTTAGTACCATACTGCGAGCAAAGTTGTCAGGGGATGCTAATTTGGATTTGTTTTCTCTATTCAGCATAATGTAGTTGATTCTGCTCCTTTGTGTTTGTTTGGTTTTGTCTTTTTGCTCTCTTTTCTTGCTCCTGGGAGTTCCAGGCTCAAGTCTTGAGTGTCATCCTCTTTTCTGTTCTAGATTTACTCCATATGGGTACAGTGAGAATATGCACCTGGTGTCAAGGATTTCTCACTGTCCTCTAAACATCAAGCCTTGCGCTTCTGAAGGAAGTTCTTTAGAAAATCTAATCTGTGCATTCTAAGTCACTGTTAGTTCTTCGCATGATAAAGCAAGGCCGAATCGGAGCTCCTGACTTCTAATATATGTTCAGCGTTATCACCAGGCCTATCTTTATAGGAAAGAGAAGTAAGAGGAATTAATAAAGAAATGCCTTTACTTTAGTAAACACAGAATATAAAGAGCACCAGGACTGTGATGCTGTAAAAACAGCTCATGAGTTTGAAACGACTGGTAAAAATACCCTGCAGTTGAGCACCTTAGATTAAAAAAACAGAACTCAGAACCTTAGATTTAAAAAAAATCCCCTGCTATGCCCTGTTTTGGTCACAGTAAGATCAAAAGTAAGGGCCCTGCTATGGATTCAACAAATGTTTAATAGAAGATCTCCATAAATGATTCCACAAAACCCAAACTGAACTCAGAACCTGATCTTGCTTTCAGTTCAAAGACATTGTGTTTATATGCCTTTTTGCGATTGTCACCATCACACAATAACAGGATCCTGGCCAAGCTCATAGGAAGAAATCCCAGGATAACTTCTAAATGGGTAGGGGACAGAAGGAGCATATAGCAGTAACCTCTTAAGAAAATAAGTTTTGAAAACCTAAATGCAAAGATTCAAGAGGTCACAGTTCAGGTTGAAAGCACAGCAGTTCTGGTGTTCTTAAACTGAACCTCTAAAAAATAGGAGAATCTGGAAACAAAAATGTCAGGTTCTATGTAACTGGCATGTTTGGAATACATGTTTAATAAGGCCTGGAATCAAAATACATGTTTTCCAGTTTTCAATCACTCCCCATTTAAACACAATGGCCCCCTTCAGGCCCAGCTCATGGGGATGATCCTTAAGATCACTATTGGATGTTACAAGAAGGAAAAGAGTAAATAACATGAATTTTGCCTGACTGAAGTAAACAAGAAATTAAAAGAGCAGCAGAAACAAGACTGAAAAGGTCGCCAAAGTTAATCGACGCACTGGCCTGCAAGACTCTTAACAGCCCCTTCTCTTCTGGTTATGAATTATTCACCTCTGTGCAGAGCTTCTCACAAGCCTCAAAACTGCCCTTGCACCAGTGATCTGAAAGGGCTACGCCATCCCTTGCATGTGCGCTGCAGAAGCACAGATGGAGCATTAGGCAGAACTGCTGTGAAAATGCCCAGAATTACCTCCAATCTATCCACACCTCCTTTTTTGCCTTCCCTCCACAAGCCCAAACCCACCTGTTCCTGCAGTACCTTCAGCTTTATGTGCTAATCAAGCAGCTTTCTGAGCCTTGACATCTGTACCTTCTTCCTCGCTCCTAAGCCCATTAGCCCAAAATCTGTAGGTATTAACACACAACCCACGTGCCTAGCTCAAAACTGCATATGTAGACATTTAGACAGTGACAGAAAAAGTACATTTGAACTATGGCTTTAAAGAGACGACAACTCTCCAACTGCACTGTATATTTGCAGTGGCTCCCATTTATCATGTGTATGTTCCCCTTGTATATGCTAAGGCCAAGGCATATAAGGAAGCAATGCAAGAAATAACATCAAAACACAGACATGCCAGCATGTAAAGCAATGAGTACCCTAGTTTTGCATAATATACCTTGCAGCTATCCCAAAAAACATTTGCATTGCAGTGAACGGCACTGAGGAATGTTTCCTGAGGCATTCCAACATGACACATTTGCACAGCCTTTTTTAAATAACAAGATTTTGATAACAAGTGTTTTGTGGTTTGTTTAATTCTCAATCCTCTGTGAACCATGTATCCACACTGGAAATAACAGGGGATACTATCATGGTGCAAGCTGGCAGTAAGATACGGGGTGAAAGACTACAACAGAAGCAAGAGATGGATCTGCAGGTCAAGAAAAGGCTCATCCTTGCTTTTAAACAGTGTTATGCTCAAGACAGCAACAGGAGGTATTTGCAAGGCCTTTGGGTATGTACTTACAAAGGAAGTTAAGTGGATAAACCTGGAATTGTAGGAAGTGGGACAGGACAAAGTCTACAGAGCTGGGTATGGAGAGTCTAAGGCTGGAAGAACAAGGAGTGCAGCAAGGCACGAAGAGTTTGTTCAATGCTACAAAATATTTTACTATGGAAAGCTTATCTTCCTTATTGACTTAAACCCTGACTGAACTATTTACTGCAACTAAAACAAACATATAGGGAAGCAGAAAACAAATACATTTTCCAGCAAACCCATCCTGTAGTGTCATTTTAGAGCAACTAAGTGCTCTGAACGCTCTCCTATAATGCTCTTTAAACAGCAGTTTAGGGAAAATACGATTAATATGCTTATGAAAATAAACATGTTCTGCTGGTGTAAATCTCCACTAACACTGTCAAGGTCAATAGACTTACTTTATCTGTACCACTGAAAGGCTGAGCAATGTGGCCCATAATCTCTGCCAGAAGGAGTTGCACTTACACTCTTTAGAAAACTGCAAATGGAAAACAATAGCTAAGAAACACTGAGGACTTGAAACAGAATGAAGAACTGGAGCTGAAGAAGAGAGGGCTGGGAGTGGTAAACTGTTATAGAAAGAAGGTGAAGAGAAAACAGTGGAAACTGCAAAGTGAGGGAAAACAGGTCAGCAAGGAATGGAGGAGGCATCAAGTACCAGGTAGGTGAGACAGTAATGCAGTAAAAGCCATTGCAGGCTGAGGCAGTCTGTGAAGATGGGCTATCCCTATAACAGATCACCCAGGCTTGGACCGAGATGTCAGAGACAGACAGGACAGCTCTTGAGTGAAAATCAGGTCAAGTAAGTAACCATCAGAGCAATGAAAGATTCAGTTGAATGCTGAAGGTCAAGTGAGGACATAAGGGAAAGAAGCTGAGTGACAGAGAGGAAGGATGAAGCTGGCAAGGATGAGATGAAGCTTTGAAAGCACTGAGATCCAATAATGGCAAGGCAGCATGATGCTGTCTTAGACATTCAGGAGAGAGGACACAAGATTCACAGTTAACAAAAAAAAAATCAAACAAATATTCTCTGCCTCCTCTGGGGTTTCCTGTTGCATCATTTCCATTTTAAATGACATAAAAATACTTCTAATAACCAGAGAAACACTTAGAAATTAAGAAACACTTGTTCCAGTTAATGTGTCTGAGCAGTGTGAGTGTGCACACACACGCACTTGCCAAAATCACCCCAAAAAAGTTTCCCCTGGGAGGTCGTTATTATGCAAAAATTACTCTAATTAGGTCATGAATATATTAGGCCATATTCAGTGCCAACAACAGCAGGAGAAAAGGAGAGAGAGAATTGGATATGTGACATGCATACGCTCCCAGTGTGGTTCGGGCGACTGGATTCCAAAATGCCATTACGAGATAAAAAGGTCACCCTGTAGGGAGGTAATTGGTACAACACTCCAGCCGCTGATTAAAGGGACCTTCTTTTCAGGGGTGGGAGGAGGAGGTGGGGTTAACATCGGATCTCCCCTGACAAAGGGGATCGTGATCAAACACCTGCTTTTAGGACAGCCACAAAAGGAAAAGGAAGAGGCTGACACCCATGACATCTTCTTGAAGCAGATGCATTTCTTTAATAACACCATGACTTGTATATTTTAAGACAACATTAAAGGCAGAGGGTGTTTTCCCTCCTGCAGATTACTCTGTCTTCAAACATGTGAGCTTTCGTTTTCCTAGCTCCCATCACAGTTACTGATCATACACTGCCCACACTGCGTTAACAAAAAGTAAATGCTTTTAATGAGGCAGTAATGGCTGAGGTAACAGTACAGGGAAAAGCTGCTTCTTCACCCTCTCTCCTCCTCACCAAACGACAGGCTTCACAGACTGAAACAACACAGCTCCTTGCTTGGCATAGAAGACAACAGCACAAAGGCTCAGAAACACCAATTGCACACACTCCCTATAGAGAAATGTAAGTAAGCTGGCTTGGATGGATTGTAAACTCTTACAGGCTGTGTTAAATAGGATGCCATTTAAGCTCTCAAAAGTATTGGTGCCACACACAGAGGCTCCCTCCTGTGTTTGCAAAGGCATTTGGGGTCAGGACTGCCGGTGACATACCATGAGTAGGCAGGGAAAAGAGAAGAAGCAGGTAGGAATGCAAGCAGTGCTGCTCCTTGGAGAAAGGACAGCAATACAAGGGAGCAGGGTGCACCGGTTTTCAAACTGGCTTGGAACCATCTCATTTGTATGGCCTCTTCTGCCTTCCCACATTGAAATACCCCTTGCACTGTCCAACTGAGTTGTGCTCCAGTTTTGATGCTGATGGCCACTGGCCTTTTGCTGTGCTTAATAAAATGAGCAGTTGCATGCTGCGCTGAGTGCACAAGCATTCCTAAATGCCACCATGTATGGAGCTGAACCACTGGTATTAGAAACAGAGAAATGCTTGGGATAGAAGGCAGCTTAGATCGGCTTATCATGGACCACCTTTCCCTGCCAACAATGCCTGGGCAACATTTAGAAACAATGGTTTTGCTATGGCTTTGTCCACAAAGAAGGTATTTCAAGTCACACAATAAGGGCTTGAGCTTTAAGGTGCTTCTTAAAGGTACTATGCTTTAAATGCCACAGATTTAAGTGTCCCCTTTGGATTTAAAACTGACTAAGGGAAATAGAACTGTTAGATTGACTTACTTCCTTCACCTGCACAGCATAAGCAGCATATACAGAAAATAGCCCCAGAAATAGCAGGTTTGCTCTACGATACCCAAAGAAGAATCTTTCAACTACACTTTTAGTACAGCAGGGTAATATTCCCATCCAGTAAGAAATATCGACATCTTACCTCTCATTCTGGTCCCCCAGCAAACTGAGGAGTTGAAATTAAACACGTA
Organism: Forpus xanthops; assembly: GCA_032466535.1. NCBI lineage: Eukaryota > Metazoa > Chordata > Aves > Psittaciformes > Psittacidae > Forpus > Forpus xanthops. The sequence goes on from JASSUY010044864.1 coordinate 68,359, forward strand.
TTGAACTGAGTCAAAATAAAACATTTGGCTCACTTCTATAAAATTAAGTTTTATGATTTAGGTTGAACTGACAATAAAATGAAGTCTTTCATTTTGATTTCCCAAAAGAAAGTTTCAATTTCATAAAAGCTCTTTTCCCAGAAAATCATTCCCATGGAACATTCCAAACTACCTGTAATTTTCAACAATACGGAAAATAGCCACCACAGCTCCCTACAATATAATACTGATCACTGGAATCCACAGAACCCTTAAAAATGCATGTCTTCTGGCTAAAATAAATAGAATAAACCTCCTCATTCTTTAGACTCTCCTGATGTCTAGGACCAGGGCCTAGTACTTCAAACTACAACTTTAAATCACTACGAACTTCTGCAAACAGAAGAGCTCATCAAATATATCAGGTTTATGATGTGATGTCCAGGCACTGCTGAAGCTTTAATTTCTTTCATTTTTTAATCCCTTATAGAGTTCACAGAGTAAACAAATGCAGAGAGTGGTTTGTCAATGGAGGATGGAGGGGATTTCTCTGTCTCTCAAAATCAAGCTGAAACTGGGGAAGTTCAGGTTAGATAAAAGGAAGAAGTTCTTTACTGTGAGAGTGGTGAGGCACTGGAATGGGTTGCCCAGAGAAGTTGTGAATGCTCCATCCCTGGCAGTGTTCAAGGCCAGGTTGGACAGAGCCTTGGGTTAAATGCTCTAGTGTGAAGTGTCTGTGCCCATGGCAGGAGTTGGAACTGGATGATCCAGTTGTTTCCAACTCTAACTATTCTATGATTCTACATGCAAGCTGTGCATAAATGCAGGCCCCTCTAAGAGAAAAAAAAAACAAACAATAGGATATGTCATGCCTCACTGCATCACTTAGCCAATTTTTCACAAGATCATTTTAGATGATTTTTCACATGCTTTAATTACTGTACATAATCTTAGATGCTTCTGTAACTTATATACCTATCAACACATCATTTTAGATTTACAAAATCTTATTTATACATCGCTTTAGAAATCTGTATGAGGGAAAGAACATTACTTTTCCCCTATACAGGTAGGAAAGACAGACAAAGTGACTTATGGCTACACAGAAAGTCTGTGGCAAAAAAAGCAATTGAGCTTTTCTCTTTTTTTCTTTACAAACAGAATTGAAATTAGGAGGAAATGGGAGGTATATGCCTAAAACCTTTGGAATAGAGATGTCTCCCACAGCTGCTCTCTGCTCCTTTAACATCTTCACAGAGGCTTCAATCAGCCTCCTCCTCTTGCACCTGCAAGCCAGAAGCATTTTGCAGGAAATGGGGGGTAAGCAGACAGGCACAACAACCCTGTACATAGATACAGGTGCTGTAGGGATGCTGACAGTTTTAGAGCTGAGGGACATGCAGAAGGACAAAGAAGTCTGTGGCAGAAGCAGAAGAAATGACACTCGTTCCCTTTTGTGCACTTAGACTTGGTTACTTACACACTGACCTCTGGAGGAGCTGGTAAGGAGATGGGGAGAACTTCTGATAAAGGATGAGGCTTGTTTACGTACAGATTTAGACTCCTTTAATTTCAGTTTCAAACTTTCTTTGTAGCAAAGGCTCAACACAGCAGCCATCCGTTTTTCTAACCACGAAGAGGGCCATATCACCCATCACTAGCAACAACTTTCATCCAAACAAGAAACTGAACGTACACTACCCTGCCATACCTGGGTCAATAGTTGCTTGCAGACCACAGGAGTGACAGAGGCGGAAGAAATCCTCTGATGAGAGAGACAATGCTATCTGAAATGACAATTCCTTTCTGTTTCCATGAGGTCTGGTGCCTTGTGTCCCAAAGGGCACTCAGAACCTTGCAGTATGTGCTCTGGGTAGTGCCAAAGTCCTGGGCATACAGAATCACAGAATCATTTGGGTTGAAAGGGACCTCCAAAGCTCATCTAGTCCAACCCTCTGCAATGAGCAGGGACATCTTCAACTAGATCAGGTTGCACAGAGCCACATCCAGCCTGGTCTTGTGTGTCTCCAAGGACTGGGCATCCACCACCTCTCTGGGGAACTTGTGCTAGTTTTACCACCCTGTGCTAAGATTTTTTTTCCTTACATCCAGCCTCAATGTCCCTTCTTTTAGCTTAAACTCATCACCCCTCATCCTATCACAACGGGCCCTGCTTAAGTACCAATGCAAGCATCTCTAAACCCAGTCAGCTCAAAGGACAGGCAGGCATGGAAACTGATCATAGAGCCATATCATGCAGCAGTTCGTGCTTTCAACACCCCAATGCAATAGCTGCGCAGATTTGTAATTACAAACACTGATTTCTCCAAGTCTTCACAAAAAAGGACAAACTGCAATCCCCTCCCTCAAAGAACATGAAAACAGTATAAACAGTCCCCACAATGTTCAGCATCCCTGTATCACTGTCTCAAGACATCAGTTACTCCATAAGTAAGTATAAAAGGAAAAAAACTGGGTGGGCTTGCGGGTCAGTAGAGGGTCCAGGAACCACTACCTCATGCCTTGTGCTACCTTGTCTGTCTAGCTGACTGCCTGCCTTCTCTCATCATCTATTCTTTCCTGCCTTAGGCTAAATAGAGACATTTTGAGACAGTGAATACTTTTTGTTCTCTCTTGTCTATTTAAGCTTCTGTGAGCACTAATACTGACAGCTTTTGAAAGCGCACATACGAGGGAGCATTTGTTCTCTATTAACAATGTTGTTATGAGACTGCCTGTGCTGTGCCATTCCCTATCACGTGGGATTTCATATTACTGACATGTAATTTCCATAATTAAAGTATACAAAGAATAAAGATGCAGAAACTATACTGAATACCCCAGGAGTGGACATTTTGGACTGAAATGATGAAAATTGGTGGGCTTTCTACAAAGATTTAATAGGTATATTCCACTTTAATTCCAAGCTAATAACTGACAGAGCTGCCCCCTTCCCAGAACTGAAATTAATGTTCCTGTTTTGTTTCACCTAAAGACTGCAGAGTATGAATGTGTTAGCATGTTTCTACTGCTCATCTGCAGCTACAGAAGCCTTTGCAACTTACCTGCATGGGTGCTATATGTGATAGTTTGCTTCCAGTTCTCTGATACAGAACTGTCTGGCAACTTGTGTGACATAGCCCACTGGTGAAAACACCCATAAGCTGGGTGAAACGGCTACAAAGCAATGTGCTTGCATAGCTCCTTTCATGGACGCCATTCGGAACAGCTCTCCAGGAGTTTAAAAACAAAACATGACCCCAGAAGAGTACTACATAATTAATGACTGTGGAAGGGGAAAGACAAAGTGGCAAGGCAGGAAAGAATCAGGGGGATAATCTCAGATAAGACCTGAAATGAGACTGTAAGTCGACAAGTGGGAAAAGTATAAAATTGTTAATCTAGATAAGATCAGGAGCGGATTTACAGTGGGCAGAGAGCAAAAGGGTTGAGCTTCTTGGTCCTAAACTAGTGAACACTACAGAGGTATAGTACAGTCTCCCCATGATGGCTGCCTCTGCCTTGAGTGTTTTCTGGATAGGGCAAGGCTTCAGATGAAACTGTCAGTGGCATTTAATTGGTACTAGCCTCAAAATTCTGCATCCTGTCCATTCATTGAGACTAAAGAGCGACACACATGCAGAAAAATATGTTTAAATAACCCCAAAAAGCTACATGCAAAGATTTTCTCCAACATTTTCCAACTCTTTGCCTATATCTGATACTTAGCGTTCCTTTACTTCTTAATGAAACTGCATTTCAGCACAAGGTAACAGATATAGATCATTACTGTGCTTTGGCAAGAAGTAGGCTCCAACATCATAAGGAGTGTTAGAGAAATCCTTGGGTTTTGAAAATGAAATCTGATTTCCAATCTATTAATCCAATACTGAAAATAAACAAAAACTTCTCACCAGACTCATAACTTGTGTCTCTGCTGCTGACTTAATCCACCCTACACATCCAGAAGTTAAGGGGAAACTCCAAAATCTGATTAAATTATGCCCTCAGCACTCTCTCCCTCCAAAGTCCTTATTCCACTGCAGAGAGGCACATGTAGCCCATTTTCTCTATTAAAAAGTCTTAATAGCATTTCTGCTGCAGGACTGAAGCTAACAGAAAATACCTGCTAGTAATGCCCTGAGATCACATCCAACTTGTACAAATAATGGGGGTTAGAATACTTTTCAGGCTCGGGGTCACAGCAAATATTCATGTTGCTACGTCGGCTGAACATCCCATATGTTTTCCTCTATTTCGCAAGGGGGGAGCAATGCACTTCACAACCATAATCAAATCAGCATTTTCAGAATCTATCATGTCTGCTATTTCCATCAAAAATGGATTTGACATGTACAAACACCGGTCTGGCTGTAGCATCCTCGCATAAGTTTTTAAAGGGAATCAGTACCATTTTCTGCAGATCTATGCCTCTCTTGCTCAAGGACAGTTTTTTTCCTGTGCTGCCAACCTGCTCTCTTTTAGTGCATTGACCTCTATTTCTGACACTTTAGTAGTTTCCTCAGTATCACTGTTCATTTTGAGGAACACTGGAGAAAATACCTCTGACCTCTTAGAGTTTTCAATCCCTAAATGACCTTCATGTATCATTTTAATCATATTTCCCTGCAACATATTTCAGATCATCCCCCCGGTGCCCTTAAACAAAATCCTTTGCAGTATTGAGAACTTCTCCTTAATCCTTAAAGGGACTGGGCACATAAACTTCCAGCCAATAGTTTCACTAATCTTCTAAAAGGTCTGTTCCTTAATTATAGTATGAGGACAACTCTTCATCTTTTCTTGAGATTAGGAAGGCCGGTTTTGCTTGGTTTATTGACATATCCCTGTCTGTTTGTGTGCTTTCCTATAAATCTTCCTTACAAATGCTTGAGAGTATAACTGCAGCCACCAAACCTCTTCCCCTACTATTCAATTTGTAAATCATACATTTGCGTTGGGCAGAAGAAATAATTCCTCTGTGCCTGGCAGGTTCCTGCTCAGTGCTTCCTGGAAACTGCAATGAATGGCTTGCAGCCACTTGCAGCTAAGACCAGCCTCCAACAAATGCATCCTGGAAATTTGTCATCACCATGAGCTAAGCTAGGACATCTTTCTCCACTTGTATATACTGAGATTCGGGTTATGCTACCACTATGGTACATAACTCATTGGCCTCCAGTTTTTAACACATTATGTAGATAAATGCTTTACTACCTGCTCTGGTAGCCTCATATTTAACATTACTTACTATTCCTCTTGGTCATTAATTGCCATTTATCTCTCAAACTCTTCATGAGAATGTGTATCGTATCTCTAATGGGCATCTTTGCATGAATATGATCCCAGGTTGCTGATCTAGACATCCATACAGAGCCATACATTTCCGAAACTGCATGTTTCTTTGGTCCACTAGGGCAGGTATATTGTTGACAGCCTGTATCTTCTTCAGATGTCTGTACACACTCCCAGTTATTATCTATCCCAAGGAATGAACATACTCCCTCACTGTAGCAAGCATCCGCATTAGTTTCTCCAGCATGACCAGAAAATACAATTTTTCAGTGGATGCCAAATACAACAGAAATTGGTGCTGTTTCTTCGATCTGCCAAAGAGCTGGTTGATGACATATACATACTTTCTTTTCTCAAGAGCACAAGCCAGACTTTTGCTGATGCTTTAATCATAGACACATATTTGGGATTAGTCAACAACTCTTGTAAGGCAATGGAAATTTCTGCTTTTTGAATACTGCTTTAATTATGTGGGACATCGACACAGGTGTAGGGAGCCATCTGCCACTCTATTGAATCTTCCAATTCCCATGTGACTCCCAGAGCCTACTTATCTCCCCTTTTGTGTCTGTTCTTTAAGGGAAAAGAAGATTTTCTCAAAGGAGGGGTAAGAGCTACATGCCTTTGCCACCTCCGCCCATGGGGGCCTTGTTTTAATTCCGAAAGCATATCCTCAAGCTTAGTCTTAATTGTTTCCCTACAGTAGACTCACAATAGATGCCACCAATAACCTGATAACATTTTACTCAACAATGGTGAGTTTTCCCTCTATCATTATGAGAAATCTTATCTTTTCCTCACCATCTTTTACCCAACAAAGATTGGCATCCCTGCATTTGATGGCTGAGTGCATTGATTTCTCCTGTTTCTTCTTGCACATCTCAACTCAGTATTGGCAAAATTTTGTTTTCTGAGGTGATAGGAACATGGCCAAGTCATTAGCTGAGGTTTTCTTTTCCCACACTTCGGGCTTTGTACTTTGTTGAGCCCAATGTACCATGGGACCACTGCCTGAGAGACCGAGCAACTTGCCTTAGGAAGCAGTAAGTTTAATGTAAGTCTTGAAAACCAAAGACCCTGCATTCTGAAGCCACTGTTTAACCTGCTGACATGCTTTTCGTTAAATATTCAATTGATATACTGATGAGGAGAAAGTGGAACAGGACAGGGAGAGACTTCTCTTTCCTGAAGTGTCATTCTAGTGGCAAAGCCATCATAAGTTGATTATGAACCCACCTCTCATTGTCATACGATCAAGTACAAAGCAGTTTTTCAAATCAAAGCTTAAGTCACAATGACAACTAGATTTGTTCTCTAATTTTTTAATATTTTAATCTTTTTGTGGGTTAAAAAATACTAACAGCTTTTTATTTTTGAAATTTTTGAGAAGTGTCTGATGTTTCTTTTTCTCTGTTAACCCAATGAAATCACATTACATCACAAAATCCAGAACTTAGGTAGATTTCACTGACTATCCTCCAGGCAGCTTCAGTGTTCATTTCTAATCCATGTGGAGTACTTAAATACCATAGTGATAAGTGTTTAATACAGGCATAGAGATAGATTTTGACATTGGTTCACAAAACAGACAATCTTCAAGGGCAGCAATTGTAGAATCTCTAAGAAATTACCGCTGTTCAGGAAACAAGATACGATTGTCCATCATTGCAGCTGATGGAGAAAATAAAAACTTGTGGAATATATTCTGTGACAGCACCTATCATTGGTGATTTTTTTTTTTTTGCCTGCCACAAAGACAGTAGATGATATATAGAAGATAGTGGATTTTTTTGCTGACAGATAATTTTCCAAGCTCATAATGGAGTGCAGACACTGTTTTTCAGTTCTCTCTAGCCTTGCCAACACTTTAATTTAGTATTGATATTTAATTTGTTCCTTTAATTCGGCAATCTGGTGACCCTTCAATCCCACTTACTGAGAATTTAACAAAGTACATCTTCATTTAATAATGGAAGAGGAAAAACGGAAAGTGAAATAAACTGAGAAGTTCTAGAATCTGTGAAAGTTGCTAAGAGATAAAAGTACCACCCGTTCCCTTTCTTTACAAGCAGCAAGAAGTCTCAAAATAAACAGTTGAAGTTGCCATGTATTTTATATCATCCACAGTATAAGCACTGCATTATGCCAAGGAGAAAGAAATATGTATTTAACTACTGCAGAGAAAATCTAGCCACTGCTCACAATAAATGCTGTAATGCAATGTTGAAACATCAGTAGGTAATATCAAAACTAAAACCAGAGAGTGACAAATTCTTAGTTTTTCCTGAGAAAGAAAGAACGAAAGAAAAATGATAAAGGAAATACTAATTGGCATGTTCGGATTTCACGATTCTTAAGACCTGGAATCTGCACTTTCAGTTCTAGGAAGTGATTCTCACCCTTCTTTCTTTCAAAAGAAAAACTGAACAAAGAGCAGGCAACACCGGTGAGGTTCTTCTGATCATCTGGTTTGCTACTTCCCAAAATAATGAACACCTCTAATCCAAAAGTTACATTAACTACCAAAGTAACTGTAATGATTTAAATGCCCCCTTTACCAACTGTTTCACTGTTGGGTCAACTTTAGCGGCGTCAGCTTCTTTCATAGTCCCAGATCATCAGTTAAGAAATTGTACAGCAAAATAAACAACATACGGAAAGGTGCTGCCCGCAATACATTAATTTTATATCTAATTCATAAAGCTCCTCATTTAAATTAAGCCAAAACATAGTTTTCTCACCGTCAAAGTAAATTTTCAAAACACGAACGGACCACCCGCAATTGCTGTACAGAGATCCCATTATTTCTGCTTCAGAAGGTTCATTTTTCCAAAATAGCAGATCTTTAGTTTGATGGCCATTTTATACGTTGGTAACTTCAGCTTTAAAGTGTCTTGAGTTTATTTTTTCTTGTATCGAAGCAAACAACTTCAACAAGCAGAATGAGAGAAATGCTCATTGGAAAGGAACCTTAGAGGTCATTTAGTGTAATCTCCCACTCAAAATTAGATCAAGTCAGCTGTGAATTTGTCCAGACAAGTCTTAACACCCTCCAAAGATAGAGATATTGCAATACTCTGGGTATCTTTTCCTATGCAATGCTTCCCCCCATTGAATGTGGTTTTCTTTATGTCTTGTCCAGACCGGCAACTTGCGTCCACTGTGCCTTGTTTCATCATTTACCATTACTATGAAGAATCTGGCTCTGCTGTCTTTGCCACTCAAAAAGCTGCTGTTGGCTACCATTTGCTGACTCCTCTGCCTCATCTTCACCATATTAAATGCACAAAACTGCCTCGATTTTTCCTCATCATCCATGCTTTCTTGGTTCCTGACCAACTTGTTTTCCATTTCCCTGGACCCTGCCTAGTTTTGCAATATCCCTTGATGGGGTGTAGCCTAAACTGGATAAAATACTCTGATGCAACCTCAGCATGGCTACACAAAGGAAGAGCATTCTTGGTCTGTAAGCCACACTTTGCAACACTGGGCTACATTAAGACAATTGCCTTATTCTGCTGGCTCATATTCAGCTTTCTGTTCATTAACTTAACCCCCAAGTCCTTCCCAGATAGGCTGCTACTCAAAGAGATGGTTCCTGGCCTGATAATGGATTTTTCTGATCCACATGCAGTGTTTCCTTGCTGAACTTCATGACTCTCTTGTTAGCCCGCTTCTCTAGTTTCCCAGGGTCTCTCAGTGGAAGCTCTGCCATTTCAGAACCGCACATACATGATGCCAAGAACCCTTCAATGCAATGTTTTTCAGACAAAATCACAAGATTCCTTCTTGTTAATCACGAAAAGTAGTAGTGAGAACAGTACAAGGTAAAAGGTAGATGTGACCACTGGAGTCACTGCCATGAAAAAGATATGACAAAGCTAGATAAACACAGTCTAGATGGACTCTCCTCTGCATAAAAAGCAAACCAATAAGAAGCAGAACACAAGGAGCAATGAAAAAGCCTTCCCGCCTCACTTTAATCACTGTATCTCCATGCTATGAAGGGTTGTTTGTGGAGGAGATGGAACAAGTTGATGTCACTTCAATCTCCTGGGATGCACATTGTGTTACACAACACCTTAAGCCCTTTCTATCAGTTCCTTCTTCTGGAAAGGGCTGTCACTTAGAAGATAAAATATATTTACAGATTAATTAACTTTAGCCAGTGACTGAAGAATTAGCTTTCCACTAGCAGGGGTTCTGAGTGATAGATACACGGAACCCTGGAGGCCCTTCTTGCTTCCCAAATGTGAATGCTCAGTAATCACACCCCCTTCCCCTTCATCAGTCTTGTTTTCTACACTGTCAACCCTTCTTTTCTCAAAGCAGATGGAATTTACTTTAGTGGATGAAGGTACATGTGTTCTGAGGAAAATATTTGATCTCCAAAAAGAGTTTATAAACTCATTAGAGGCCCATTATACAGCAGAACAGTGAAAGTCAAAGCAGAGTTGCTGGTAAGGATAGAAGCATGGGATCAGCTGAGAATAAGACTGGAGTATCTGATACATATAATGGTTTCTGACTTCAGGACCTGAAGCAAGAGGCAAGCCTGTGCTGGAGAGTTCATGGCACAAGCTGTATATTATGTGGTTTGATAGTTTCATCTTGTTCTTTCTCGTGTAAAGCACAAGCTGTTTGTCAGAGGGATTGTATTTGCACAGCTAGGGGGATGCTAAAGAATATAGGCTTGTATACAACAGTGTGGGAAGAAGAGACTGTTCTGATGGTGTTGATGAATTTAAACATAGGTTACAGCTACAAATACTGCTGCAGAATTCAGACTCAGCAGAAAGGCAGAGGAGAGTTCATGGCATCAGTTCTTGGTCAGTCATGCAATAAACCTTCAAGTGGTAAGCAATGCTAAACAGGCCTTCATCATACTACTTCTTTTTTGTTCTTCCTCTCTGGAGTGGGAAGCTATAATAAGCTTATTCTTACTCTACTACTTGATAAAGCCACAAAGCAGAGACCCAGACAATTTAAGCTATCAGTAATTCATGTACAGGAGACCTTAAAGATTAGTGACACTGCAAGGATATAACAGTCTACAAATAAAATAAGCTTTGCTTGGCTCAAAGAACCAAATCAGGGAAAAAAGTAAATAAAACTCCAAATTCATTTGTCAAACAGAATATTCAGTATTTAGTAGAACAAAATTCATTTTCAAAATTGAGCGTTGGTCCAATTGAACATCTGAGGTTTCTGAGGGCTTGCTTATATCAACTACAGAACTAATACATTTTGAGACGCTTCTGGCAAGAGTTGTGATTGTTTGCCATAATAACCACATATTAATGACCCCACTTAACTGTTGAAAATTAGGTTTCTCTTTGTGAACTCTGTCCCTGATTTGAAATAGTAACAATGAGTTTTCTTTATTTCCTTTCCTATATTGTTAGCAGAAGTTGAAATGTGTTATGAGATAGCTGCTGTGTTCTACTTCAGAGCTAGGTAATGAGACTTCCTTTATCTAGTATCTGTACTTTCTTATTTAGCAGAAGGTATTTATGTGTTGCTCTCTTTACATTTAGAAAGGTCATTTAAACAACAGTTGGGCAGGCAGCCTCTGACAAATAATAATTCAGAGCCAGAAATGGGGTGGACAGAAAAAGTCACCCAAATGTCAATATTTAGCACACTCTAATGAGTGAAGCAGCACAGTGCAGTAGATAAGACTGACCTCAGAGATTCAGAGGTGATTTTAGTTAGGGGGAGGTTATTCCCAGGACATAAGAATTAGAAAGACAAGTTTCAGTAAGTGTAGTAGCAGTTAAGTTTCCCATTGTCCAGTTTTCCTCTCTGCTGGCAACAACTAGCTGTGTGGCAAAAGGTGAGGACCACAATACCACAGGCTCTTCAGCAGCATCACTGGCAATTTAATTAGCTGTGAAACTTTGTGCTGCAGACCTAAGTGCTCGTGTGGCAAGACCCCTTTGTCAAAGATAGGCAATAGAGTGGTTTGTGTAAATTACTTCAACTTAGAGGTAGAGCTTATTCCCAGGCATCTCACAAGCACACACACACACACACAGGGTCTTTCTCTTCCTGTCAACTGAAAACAGGATGCATTAGCACTGAAGTTCAGCACAGGAATAAAAGGCATGAGAAAACAGAGACAGGTAAAAAGTTTTGATGCTTTAAGACCTCGTGCAGGCAAGTCTTCAGCACCTTCCATATGTTTTTACTACAATTTAGGAAGCGTATGTACCTAACATGAACTGAAAGCTGTTAGTCTCTGCCCTTTATCAGCAACGCCACTGGTATGACTGAATTCAAATTGAATTACAATTGTTTGTGGGAGCAGTCTGTTTCTCCAGAGGCCATCCAGTAAGACTAATAGAAATTAGACTCTTAAACTGAAAAGTAGTAAAAAATGTACTGAGAAACATGCGAACCAGTGCTAAATCAGTGATAGAAGTACAGGAAAAGAAAGGAAGAGATTTACCAGGCCTTTGCTGGAAAGGCTGGTAAAGTAGCTAATGCATCAGTGGACATGTTAAGAAGCAAGTGAAAAACAATTACACTTTCTGGAGTAACGTCAAGCAATAACAATTTCTACAAAGACAGATCAAGCCACCACCTGAAGAGGTGTTTGAGGCAGGAGGGAAGAGAGGGGTGGTAGTCTGATAGGCTGTCAATGGTAGCTCATTATGTATTTTTGACCATCAGCCCCTGGTATGGAGGGAAAAGCAGCCACCCAGCCAGGGTAGGTATATAATCTGATTGATGCTTCACATAAGTGGCTTTCAAAAACTTGACTGAGCATGAAATCTCATCATTAAAGTTTATGTCCTGAGTGAGTGGGGAAAAGAAAAAGAAGGAAAGAGACCAAATCAAAGGGAACCAAAGCTGACAGAATGACGGCAAATTTACGGCCAGGTATCTACTTAAGCATGATTCCCAAAGCTAATCAGCCAGCACCAAAACAAGCTTCTGGTTCTGAAGGAAACTGAAGAAAAGACTCACCCTCTCTCCCTGTGCAGAAATAGAAGAAACCAGGAGTAATAAAATCAAACCCCATAGGGATCTCTGGAACACGAGTATCTGCTCTGCTTTATTCCATAGTGATGTAAGAGTCTTTGGTAATCAGGCAAAATATATATAGATCTATATGCATTAATTCCACTTTTCTCTGGTTATGGAGAAAACATTCAGTGCTTAAACAGTTTCTGAATCCTCAGTTCCTGCATATTGATCTGCCTGACAGAAAATGGGGATGGGGGTAGGGGATGGGACAGAGTCATGACAACATTGCATCCAAAAGAACTTTCCTACCAGAGACAGAGATTGTTAAGACTTCAGGAATGAAAAAGCATATCGAGATCACAAAACACTGTTCCATAGTTAAGTCTCAAAGGACTGAAGAAGACTGGAATATTTTAGCAATATTCATTTTGATTTGAAAACAAATTGGTTTGCCTTGCTCTGCTCCCCCATTTGTGTTCTTGGTGTGCTATTATTCTAGCTAATGAGTTTACTGGCAGAAATGTTCACTGAAACAGCAAATTTTAGTGGCCGTTGGAGATTATTTGTAAAGAGTGAATTTAAAATTCTTAATCATAGGCATTCACTGTATAAATGTACTTCAAAGGCCTAGGCATATCCCACCAGGGACTAGCACTGCCCTAGGTAACCAGTGTGTGCAATCAGAGCTAATCAGGCAGATCTGATTTCAAATATTCACAATAAACAGATCATGGACAAGCTGCAAATCAAAAATTATTCACAGAAATTATCTGACGAATGATTCTGAATGCTGAATAATTCAAGAAGATCACACATTGTTCGCAGACAATTCCCAAAGAGAAAGAAGGGTGAAATTTGTTTTTATAAGTTCAAGATGGATTCTTCATCTAAAGCTGCTCAAAACACCCTGATAAATAAGGTTAGCTTTAGCCTCTCACAGTTATTCCTAAAACATGAACCTTGGAATTTTCAGGAGGAGGCACTGGTTTTAGGGTGCTTCATTTCCAACTAGCCAAGCAAACATCCCTCTTCAGCACTGTTTCAAGGAACATGAAGAACATGAATATGTGAAGCATGTAAGGTACAATAAATGGCATTGCTACCTCTGCAAGCAATCTGTGACACTAAACAACGCTTCAGTGATGCACAGTCATTTCTGGTGATGTTTGGCTTTAGAAACTAGTTTGACATAGGCTAGAAAGATTATTCTATTCACTCACTTTCCATTCTTCTGCCCATGTATTACTGATCCTTCCAAGAGGCCAAAAAAAGATCTAGTTGCTCCACTCACCATGAATAAGCATTCACTTGTGAGAAAAAAACTTGGCTGCTGAAGGAACAACCATGTTGTGGGTTTGGTTTTTATTTATAAAGAAATGAAAAATCATCCGTCCAGCTAATGCAGTGAGGCATACAGGGAAGTAGGCTACATATGAACACGTCTAAACCCTCTAGTGGCTCTTAAGAATGCTACACCAAATGAGTTCAAGGAGCAAAGTCTCTCATTTTATGTTTAATATTATGTTTTTGGAAGCTTTTGAGCCCTCGCATCCCACCACAACTGGATTCAAGCCTCTAAGCATCACCTGCACCCAAAGACTTGGATGAACAAGAGTCATGAACATGGAGAAAAGTACAAAGTTTAAAAAATGGGACATAAAAAAGAAATGACTTATTTAGACTAGGAAAACCTGAGGTACAATATGATAGCAGTCTCTCATTATGTAAAACACAGCAAAGACAGCGGTGATCAATTGTTCTCCATGTCAGCTGAGGATAGAGCACAACATAATTAATTTAATTTGCAACTGAGCAGAACAAGATTAGATGATGCTCAAAAGAAATTTCTATCTGTAAAAGTAAGAACTAGGAGTTCACTACCTCAGGCACTTGTACAGACTCTCTTTCAGGAGAGTTTTGCCTTTACGAACATTTTTGACAAACTCTGTTAGAATGGCCTAAGCAACTTGATCCTCACCTGAGCTGAAGGATGGATGAGGAAACATTGTGGGAGGCCAGCGCTCTCATAATCTCTTTAAGTAGAGCATAAAAGTCTCAGTCTGCCTTCTAGGCACGTGCGTGTGGAGTGCTTTACAGCTGGTAGAGAAGGTAGCATTGTCACATTCCAAACCAGCATGTTTTAGTTCCTCTCTCCAAACCCAAATCTTGCCATTGTTGATCACTTTGAGTTACTGTAAGGACTGCAGTTTTCAGATGAAACGCAAAGGCTCACAGAATCATAGAATTTGATAGGTTGGAAAAGACCTTTAAGATCATCAAGTCCAATTGTCACTCCAGCTGCCACAGCCACCACTAACCCGTGTCACTGAGGGCCTAATCTACAAGTTTTGTGAACACTTCCAGGGATGGTGGCTCTACCACTGCCCTGAACAGCCTGTTCCAATGCCTGAACATACATTGGGGAAGGAATTGTTCTTAGTGTCCAATCTAAACTTTTCCTGGCACAGCTTGAGACCCCTTCCTCTTGTCCTATCACTAGTTACTGGGGAGAAGAGACTGACCCCACTTCACTAAAACCTCCTTTTAGGTAGTTGTAGAGAGCGATAAGGCCTCAGCTTCTCCAGAATAACCCCCCAGCTTCTCCAGAATAACCATCCAAGATCCCTCAGCAAAGGATCACCTTGCCACCTAAAAAAAATAAAAATACCCACCGCAGAACCTGAAAATGAATCAAATTTATCTGCAGAATGCTTTAAATGTAAATTTTGCATGACTGGAAATAAAACGCTGTTTGACAGGAGCACCTATTCTTTCCTCACCAAATCCATGGACAGAAGTACCTTAGACCCTAGGAAGAAAGATCAAACTAAAGAGAATAAAAGACTGCAACTCACATGTAGCCTTGCAATTTTTGGGGGGACACATTTAATTGTTGACACACACAGACATACCGCAGCTGTCATTCAAAGTCTTATCACGCATGCATGCAGATGCCTGCTGCTCTAAAGAGCCATTCACCAACGCACCAGCTCTAGTGAAGACTTCTTCCAGACTTTTAGAAACTATCCTTATCTCTCTTTGAACGCAGAGCATCTCAAGTTGCCAAGGTAACATTGCATGCTGGTTTTCTAACAACCAGAAACTTTTGTAAGTCTAGCTAAGTGAATACTCTCAAGTCTAGAAGAACAAACAGAGATAGAAGCTCTCAGGTTTCGCCCTTCCCATACTCTACTGGTTTTGAACTCAATTTCATAGCTATGAAGAACCAGGTCTACCTTTCATGCATTCTGGATCTCCACTAGACCTCTAACATACAGTCAAATGTTCTACGCATTCTAGACCACATAACCCACAAGGATTTATCCACATTGCAAGTTTTCTTCATTTTAGTCATATCTCAACCTCTTAATTTTTATTTATGCACAAATATGTGGTTCGTGTTTTAGAATTGTCAGAGGGACAAAATAAAGCACATTAAAATATTTATACTGAACAAAAGAGGGAGCATTTCCAGGCCTGGAACTCTATGCTACGCTATAATCCTGGCATAAAAATACCTTCCTTCTCACAATCATCTATTCTTCCAGTTCTTGCTCATAGTGCTCTAAGTACAAGCAAAAAAGTCTCATCACTGTGCCTTCTGCAGGATGCTCTCTGAAAATTTCCAGCCTCACATGTGAATGAGCATGCCTTGATTTACAAGGAGAGTTAGAAGTGATATACCACAGCCTGTGAGAGCTCACAGATGAGCACTATACTTCTGATTAACTCAGTTTTGCCCTCGGTCAGAGGTATTTTGTCTCCATGTGTGTCCTGGTTTCTTGCTACTTAGCTGCCAGCTGGGGCTAAACCACAATAGAATAGAACAGCTGCTTTTGCTGAGTACCAACAGATGAATTCCTGCCTTGTTTCTGCCCAAGTTAGATGCCCGAGCAAGAACTCATTAGATCAACTGTGCTATTGTCAGACAGTCAAATACAACACAACTTTTGGCTCTTTGAAAACCTAGTGTCCTACTTTTGATAGGGCTAAGGATTTCACCCTGCCATTTTTACTTACATTCGTTGAAACCAGTACTGTACAAACTGCATGAAATGGCTCTAAAAACCAAGTCTGGCTACTGTGACCTTTTCTGGTCAGTCTCCCACCTCCATCAATATCAAGTGAAACTGAACTAGTAGCAATTTTCACTGTAAAAGTTGACAGTGCTGTAGACAGTGCTTCTGAGTGTTTCCAGGTCTAATGGGTAAAATGTTGTTCTCCCTGCAATAATTATGGGTTCTATAGTATTCTGAGGAAGAAATTGCTGCAGACAATACATAAAGACATCAATGCTGTGATCACATGATGACTGGTGCAGCGACTTTTGGGTGAAAAGGTTCAAAGCCAAACCAGTTACAATATGGCTGATAAAATCTGCACGCTTTTCTACCAGTCTTGTACATTACTGTGAGGTCACAGGATGCTGGAAGGAACTAACAGTCTAAAAATAACCTTCATAACTAATTATGCTGCAGAACCAAAAGTCAGAAACAGTCCTTCCCTGTGGCTGCCTGACTGTCCAAATCTACAGACAAGCTAGTGTGTGGAAGAGAAAAAGGAGGAGGAAGATAATGATGTATAAGTAAGATGTTGTGAAAGTTTCAGAGATATTAATACCTGCCAAGTAAGTCACTTTTGCTCTTAACATGTCTGTCAGGCTCAGGTATTTTGCAGCCAACTCAGAATTCATCGGAATGTTCCTGCAGCAACATGCCAAAATCTTCGAATGGCCTCAAGCCGAGCCTTTGCAGAAGAAACCTTATGCTGTAGGTGATGAAGATAAGGGACATGAAGGTGACATACAGGGAAGCTCAGTGGTCCACTGTAGCTGGGCTGAGATTGCCCTGAGAATGCTCTTGTTGTCTACAAAGTGTAAGACTCTTCTACACACCATGAACCAGGTAGGGATAGGGATTGCTCTGCTGTCAGTCCTGGGATATGCATACAGCTCTGAACTGCTCTACAGTTGCATAAGGTCCTGTGTCATCCTTTTCTAAATGAAAAGCTCTGCTGTTAAAGGCCTAAGAAGTTAAGAAGTAGTGTGCTTTGCAGCAAATCCAGTTACTCTGCTGAAAATTCTTGCCAGGTTTACCTTGGTGGATAAAAATTCAAGATATAAGTTGGAATAAAGGGAATAAACTGTAAA
Organism: Forpus xanthops; assembly: GCA_032466535.1. Classification (NCBI taxonomy): domain Eukaryota; kingdom Metazoa; phylum Chordata; class Aves; order Psittaciformes; family Psittacidae; genus Forpus; species Forpus xanthops. The sequence goes on from JASSUY010044864.1 coordinate 85,754, forward strand.
CATACACCAGATTTCTACATATAAGTGACAGCTTATAGGCATTTGAACTCAAGGTGCCTGAAACTTGCTTCTACTCTTATTGGTTTGCTCAGCTCCTCTTTGGGCCTAAAAAGGATCATGCCATGGATATCATTCACATGGAATTTCCAATCTTCACTACTACTTGGGTTTCTCTGAGTATTTTCTCAATTCCAGCACAGTTCATCTACTTCAAGCCCTTCTGCATCTTGTCAAATTCCCCAGACCTTTCTCATTCTGCAAATTTGCTTTTTTAAAATGCTTGAAGAACAACAACAAAAACATCCGCTCAAGTGAACTATTACCACATAAATCCCCTTTGGCTTAAACATGAACCATTTCCAAGCTGAATACAGAATACAGAAGGAGCAGGGGGCGGGAAACGGAGAAGAACTGTTAAGAGATGTAAAGCAAACAAGCACATCTTTTTGATGCCCAATGAATTTATGCAGATTATTGTTCCCTTCTCCTTAGAGCCACTCAGAGTGTAGAAATCAAATACAAATCCTTACTGTTGCTGTAGCCAAATGCCCACTCTGGAAAGGACAGAAAATAACTGAAAATCTTATTAAGAAGCTGAGATCTCGGAGTCATTTGGCATTTGCCCACATGATGGGAAGGGAAGAGAGAAGCAACTGCAGACAGGGGCCTTAACATTCAGGAGAATTTACAGTACCTAGTAGCTCCTAGAGAGCTGAAGTGGAGACCAGGTTGCAGTCCTTTCTCTCCCACCTCTGTTTTCAGGTTGCTGAAGGATTTATTGAACTCCTTTTGTCCTACTTTATGTTTGTTTTGACACAGAGCATCAAGGGAAAGAAGAAATTGCTAGTAAGCTAGAATAAGTAACAACCTTTCCTTCCAGTTATTTCCCTGCAATTATTATGCAACATCATTCAAACCATCTGAGGAATGAAATGGAACCAAGAATTTTCTCAGAGGCTGTGATCACTTCTTCCATAGCTGTGGTCCCCAAACTACGTATTGTTGTTTATTTTGCATACCCATCAGTGATCAAACTAATACCAAATGTCTCACTTTGCTGCTTCCATACAATAGGAAGGTCCTGTCACTCACAGGACATGCCTGGCTTCTTGCATGTTAAACAGGTACCTGAGGTTCATTCTGATTTCTGTATCTAGCCCTTGTTTGCTGCAAGGTGGAGCAATTTGTCACCTTTCAATTTCGAGCTAAGATAGGGCTTCAGCTCACAGATTTTAAAAACTTTTTAGTTCTTCTTTAACTTCCCAGTTGCTTGCTCTAGAAACAACCTTATAGGCAGGAAAATGAAAACACAGTATTGCTACAAGCTACCATCAAAAAGGACCAATTTTACTCCCACATCCTGCTTTATAGAAGTATAATTGCACTTACTTGAGCTGAGCTATTACAGATTCTCTACCTGAATACCTGTATGTGTGTGTGAAAGAATATATGTGCAGGATCAGCTTTTAGACCTTTCCAATTGCAGTGCTTAACACTGTACAAAATGTCCCATCTGTACCTCATGTTTGGTGTCTTCTAGAGGTAAGCAAAACTTTCACCCCCAGCTTCCTATGGTCCTGCCTTCCTCACCTCTCCACCAAGCACAATTCCTTTAACTGTCGGGTCTTTATACTTTAGGCACAATCCAATCCTCTCTTGATGAAAGCAGATAAGCCCTAGAGCTGCCGGATAGCTGGAAGGTTAGTAATTACATTGGCCTCTTCTTTAGCATCTCCTTTCTTGCAGCTGAGAGGGAGGTGTGAACTTCAACAAATCACAGAGTTCCATGATTACCATGGAAACATGGAACTAGCACCTCTTGTGATGAAGGCAAGTGACTGGTGAGAGGGTTCTGTCCCCCTCAAACCACGACAATAGCTAAAACTTTGGAACCTAAACCAAGTTAGGAATGTTAAAAGTTAATATCAAAGCTGTAATAGCAACTGCTCAGAGCACTTGTGTAAAGAACAGTTTACCTGCGCACACAAAAGGCATATGGGATACTTTTGATTCCCAGGTCAGCCCCAGGCTCCAAAAGCAGAGCAGGCTGCAGGGCAGTGATGCTTTTGACACATTTGAGCTGATTCTGCTCCAAATGGAATTTCATGTTCTTGGTGTGGTGCAGCATACAGTGCAACCAAGTGTTCGCAACCCACATGTCAGTAAAAGATCTCACATAGGGGTAGGCAGCACTGTCACATTATTTTAGTGGAAGATATTTAAGTAACAAATAGTATTAGGAAATTAGGTGACAACGGCTTGTGTGGGTTTTGTACTCTGATACTCCATGCGTTTCCTCATCTTCTCTCACCCAATATTGGAGTTTTCCACTTCTTCCTCACCAGAACCCACAGAAATGTTCAGTGTGCAGACAGATCATTTTTATTACTGACAAGCAAACTGTGTACTTCTACAAATAATGTCCAGTCTGTAGGACTCCTGTTTCAAGAAGAAGCTCAGCTCCACTGTGCTGGCTATTGTAATGTGACCAGAGTAAGAAAGAGACCAAGGCCTGCCTCTAAAAGCTTTCAAATGACAAGACAGTGGGAAGATGGAAAAGAAGAAATTTTTGGTTTTACTTTACAAGGTTGTACCTTCCTCATTCAAAATACAACTCAGTAGTTTCCCCAAGGTCTCTCATCCTTGTGCAACAGAGCTATCATTAACACGTTCAACATACAAAACCTAACTGAATGGAAGTACCACGTGCTACCACACTAGCAGGTGCATACCCTTTAGCATCAACCTAAAACAGCTTTATTACCAGGAATAGTGTGATCTCAGTAGTGTATGTCCCTATGTTTAATAATACCTGATATCTGAACAGCACCTAGAACATGACCTTTCCAGGTTGCTTGTGATAAGCACATACTGCTGTAGGGCAAGAAATACATGCCATTAAGTTAAAGCTGAGCCATACAAAATCCAATACAGGCTTCTCAAAATCCATCACAGAAGTACAGAAGAGGTGTTACAGTCTATCAGTAAGTAGCAGATGTATAGAGAACACAAAACTCACAGTGCCATAGGTACTACATAGATGCAAATTACCCAAAGGCACAAACAATTCCTAAGGTGAAAGAAAACCTTTGGTAGAGTAAAGGCTACATAAAAGATACTGAATTTTGATGTTCCAGTGCTCCCGGAAGAATGAAGATGTCTTGTTTTCATCATGCAACACGGTTGCTAATTTACTGATGCTTATTTTTGCCTCTCAAAAGTTCAACACATCTGCAGGGATGGAACTCAAGTTTTATTTCTTTGGAAACATATGCCTCTGTACTTGTAGTGAAGCACAAGCTCTAATAGCCCTTAACACTAAAAGCTTAGCTGCTCAGCTCAGCGACGCAGCTTCTGTACACACACAAAGCCATGTAATTACAATAAATTATGTAGATGATCCAGACATGCAGAACTGACATAACTATGCAAGGAAACTAACACATTTAAGTAATTATGGTGAAAACATTATCCCACAAATGTGTGCATATAAGACAACTTCATTTGTCTATTCATTTCTGGAAAAGTCAGCAGCTAGTGGATTTCCTGCCAAGAATCTTCATAGAAAAAAAGTGACTTTAACAGTATATAGGAATTCTTTAAATTCATTAAAAACTTACCAGGGAAATGCAATTTACTCTGCTAAGAACAAGGTTATATGGAGTGAGTTAGGACTCCAATCATGGCTAGCAGGTGTAATAAGACACATAGGGAACTCATGAAAAACATGGTACTAGTTAAAGATTATTCAGAATGCAGAAATGTCTTCCTGGATGTTAGCTAGGAGGTAGCTCTGAATGACAACTAACTGAGGAAATCTCAAACTTGTCATATCAATTCTTCTCCTCCAGTGGCTCACACAGCTCTAAGGGAACAGGCAACAAGGACAGACATGGGGAGGTCATCATACAGCCAATCATCTCTCTCTAAAAGACAGATCCCCACAAGCCTTCCCATTCTTCTGAAATGAAGTGATAACAACCCCATCATATTTAGAAGCATACTGAAGGTCCACTGAAAGCTATCAGAATTCATCTCAGCTCAAATAGGCTCAAAACTTGGCTACTGATTAACTTTCAAGCTGTCAGGAATCTACAGCATGCAGGTACTTTCTCTGGCATGTATCTAGATCATCAGTATGGGAACAGCTTTTTTCATACCACTGCTTAAACTGATTTAAATATAATAGCATGGTGTAGTGGCAGAATGAGGAGCACAATAATCCAAGGAAAAACTCCTGAAAAAGTAGCAGAGATTTTGACCTATTTCATAGTGCTATACCCTCAAAGAGCAAAGATGGCAACGATCAAAAAGAGGACAAATTCATCCCAATCCTAAGAACTGTCTGCTGCTGATAACTTCATAATGTAACTCATTCACCTTCTGAGTCATTCTTGTGCTCTCTTAAGATACATGGATAACGTTGTGCCAGGGCCCCAAAGAGTTTCTACATGAAAGCACATATATTTGTATAGGAAGACTGTGCAAGCTTATTACTGAAGGCAAACTGATCAACCTACAGTAAACACAACAATATTAAAGCATTCATGCCATCAGCAACCCCCCATTTCACCAATGGTCACTCATCCTCGTATGCAGAGATGAGTGATGTAGGATCTATTCCAGTGTGACCCAGACAGCAACACCTGAGCAAATCCTTTCTTCCTAGATTTCCTATTTAGGACCCCCCGTGATGTCTCCACTCTGGAGACCTATACCTCCATAGTTATCCATCTAGCTACACCAGAAGCATGGAAAGCACTGAGATGCAGGGATCCAGATACTCCTAAACCTAATCCACATAATTTGCTTTGCCATATGCTAACTGATGGTATCTACTTCTGCCGTAGAAGAATAATTTGGTTCACTACAAACGCCTAAATGTTTTTGCTTCATTCTGTTATTTTAGGATAAAATATCATTTTTTTGTGGAATGAGTCAGCAGTAATATTGTAATATGCACTTGCACTATCATTCACCATGTCGTTCTAACAGGAATTTGGAAGTGAAAGTCCCTACAGTTACACCAGTATCCTCAACTAGCCATGCAGAGATGTTTGAGTCATAAACTGCTAGACAAGTTTAAAGAGGACCACTGGCGTAGCTGATACACAATCCAGGTCTCCTAAGGGCTGCAATCATTTGGTGCTTTAACTTACACTGTTGATGTCCAGAAAAATGCCAGCAAGTCCCATTAGGACCAACTAAACAGAAAGAGTAGGAATGGCAGCAAGTCTACAGCCACCTTTCACCTGGTCCTGTTCACCATACTTGGAGCCTAGATGTATTTTTGTCTTGGATCACTTTTCTTCAGGTAATTAAAAGCTACTTCCAATGTTGCTACACCATCTTGTTCCACACATAATGGAGAAAGCTGAGGTGGACCATAACCAGGCACTTTTTTCTGCCTAGTTTTGCCAAGTGAATTGTTTTAATATGCGCTAAGCAGCCTTTCTCTTTGCAATTCATTTTCCTGCTCGCTCCCAGCAATGCCCTATAGTTCAGACACTTTGATGCACTAGTGCCTACAAACAGCTTGCCAGCAGCACCCACACAAGCAGAAACATTTCTAGACCTTAAAAGACTGATCTAAAGACATTTTTTTCCTTAAAACTGACATTTTAACAGCACCAGAAGCAGGAGTCCTGCTTGGATTGCCTTACTTCCATCCTTATGGAGCTCCTGGATTTAAAGGCACAAAGGAACATATTTAAAGCACCACCTTATAGGCTAATCTCACCACTTACATTTTGTGATTGTCACTTTCTAGCTGGGGTTGAGAGGCTTCCATTTATTCAGTCCTTCTCACCGTATTTAATTAAGCTGTGGAAGTTATAAATAACCAGACTGCCGGATCAGTCTCATTAAAAATTTAAGTCCATTAAAAAAATCTGGACGATTCATATTGTCACATGAAAACCCACTGTGTTTTCCTTTTTTTAATAAGAAAATAGGCAGATTAAATCACTCAAGAGTCTTGTTTCTCTGCAGCTTTCAATTTTACAAGTGCAAAAGGAAATATAAAGTTTTGAAGCCAGGGAACTGCTACCACCAAAACTGCTTTTGATTCCCTTGGGGAAAAAAAAAAAACAACAACCCTACACTTCCAGAGCTATTTTCCCTCTAATCTCTTCATCACAAAAATAATAACTCTTTTCTTGGATTTAAACATTACTTTGTAGTATTTTCAACCTACGCAGTGCTCAGCTGTGCTACTGCATCAAGTCTTGGAACAGGAAAGAAAATAGCTTGCTACAGTGAAACAAATTAATCTACTTCTACTACCCTAGCTGAGTACCTTAACAAAACCTACACTGACAGCACAAGTTGAGAGCGAACATCAGTTTCAGTTCCTGTAATGATCTCAGTGGAGTAAGCACCTAAGTACCATAATCTGGGATTTATATTTTTAAACAATCCTTCTGAAATTCCATTCATGTGACAAATTATTGTCAATACAAAAAAAAATTATGAACCATCCCCTAAAAATAACCACTGTTACTAATAGTCACACTTTTTCTCATTTTCCCTCCTCATTTTGACATCAAGGCTAGAAATGAAGATTATTTCTAGATGCTTTTTCACAACCAAACCAGCACAAAACTGTTTCCTAGCAAACATCTTAACAGAAAAAAAAAAAGAAAGCAGAAGTTCTCACAAATCCATTTCAGCTGTTGGGGTCTTTAAGGGCAGAAGGATGCTCACATGGCACGTCATAAATTCATGGGCTGGAAACAGAAAGCCTGGTGCTTGAAAGACACTGCTTCCCAGTGAAACAGAGAATCGAGCACCATTAGAGATGCTTCTGAGACACCCCTTAGGGTAGAAAACTCCCTCTATGGGGCAAATATAGGAATCTGGGCACTATATGTTTCTTGGTAAGCTGTTTTTGACCCTCTAGGTTTGAGCTACAGGAGAAGGAGTACAGACACAGAACAGCAAAGCCAGATTTTGCCAGCAGCAAAAAACAATTCAGAGAGGAAGAGAATTATCCCCTCTCTTCCGTCTTTCTCCAGGCTTCCTTACGACTTCTCTCAACCATTTAGAGAAACCAGGCTCCCAGCAACAGAAAGACCAATATCATGTTCAGTCCCTTAAATGTAAAGATTATCTACCCATGTGTCAGGGGGAGAAACAGCATTCCAGCCATTTTAAGAGTTGGTGATAATTCTTACTCCCGGGTCTTTTGTAATGATGCCTCATTTTCTCCCAATGCCATATAACTTCTCTATTATCTACTGGCACTATAGCTGTTGGTTTCTCGCTTTGTCTGATGGGGCTGTGCAGGGACATTTCTAATCCATTGCCCAAAAACAACTTCAGGGGGGACTGCAGAAAAATGACCATGGGTTATTCTAAAATTACAGTTCCAAAGTTCTGCCCAGTGATTTTATAATTAGCATCAGAAAAGTATTAATAGTAATAGAAGAGAGATCTACAATTAGCCCTCTCAGACAAGCTAGGTGTAACATATTCCTTGTAATAAGGAACTCTGCTTGCAACAGAGGCGACAATCATAATGAGGTACACTACTTCTACAGCTGCTGCTAAGAGGTTGTTGGGACAGTTTTTTAAACACCATTTTTTGTCTGCAGGTTGAAATTTAGGAGTATAAAATGCATTTGCTTGAAAGCAACAAGCTCAGCACCACATCTGGGGAAGAACTGTTGGAAAGAGGACTTCATTTTCTTAAAATTCGGGGTTGGGTTTATCAGGTATTGTATATTTTTAATAGTTGGATAGGGCAGCCCTCCTGTCAAAGCAGCCCACAGAAGTATTTACTGCTAAATGCTACTGAAACACAAAAGCACAGAGCAGTTTGGCTGAAGAGAGAAAAAGGAAGCTACAGGCAATGTAACAGAAGCTCTTTCCACGTGGATTGCAGCAGGATGATTATTTTTACGCTCATGCTGTGTTGATGGGCCCTGTTAGGCTTTTAGGTCTTTTCAGAATGAACAGCCTCAACCTGTCTGATGGGAGCCTGACAGCAGGCAGCTGGAATGGGGATACCTGTGCTAGATGGGACTAAAAGTGGATGTTCTGCAGGGAGTATTTCAGACTCCATGAAAAAAAAAGGCCCATGAATGATCTGTGAACTGCACATGTCTGGGTGGAAATTCCAGAGGAGGGAACGAGCCCCTAGACAGAGACACCAGGTCGAAGATAGGTGGGAAGAGGGTGATGACAGGTATGGACACAAAGGAGGAGAGAGGGCTGCTCTGATGAGGGCTTACATGTGTCACGCCAACAGTGATCCTAAGATGAAAGTGTAGACCACTGTGTGTCATTGTCTTCAGGTCAGATTAACCCTTCAAGAAATCAAGAGGGAACTGGATGATTCTGTTTCAGGCTCTAAAGAGAAGCAGATGCTGTTTCCTCTCTCTCCTTCCCTTCTAAAAACAAGGAGCTCTGCAAAATCATTCTCTCCACACAGAACAAATGATTAATTAGTGTTTGCCCTTATGAGAGTGGGCAAATAGATTTTGCACCTTGTTTGATGAACATTTGTGCCAATGTTTCAAGGCGGCCTTGCTGAAGCAGATGCAGTAATGTTTTATTACACAACACAGAATCCAAAGGGACACTTCGCATGCACTGAATCAACATTGGCGCAAATCCCCTGGCTAGTTGCACTGGGGGCTGCACCCGCTCTGCAACAGCCCTTGCAATCTCTTCAGTGAAGAAATGGATGAGGGCTGATCTAGTGGTGAGAGAGAGCATAAGCAAAGACATAAATACGTTATGTGCAGCTTGGATCCCGACATCTTTAGTTTCCTTTGATTTAGCTTCCCCACCCACAAAGAGAGAATGGAAACAGCAGCAGCAGCTCCTAGGCTTCCCTGGTAGTTTGCAAGTAAATTCCCTTCTCAGAGGGGAATGCTGAAGAAATGGATGGGACTGCCTTAGCACAAGCTTTAAATAATCAACATATGGTGAGTGTACACTCTAAAATGGCTCCAATGGGAAACACATGGGAAGAATAAAGAAGAGGATAGCAACAGAGATGCGAAAAGGAGCAGAAGAAAGGGAGGTGAAGTAACAGGAAAACGAAAACAAAAGTTTTGCAACATTGGCTACACAAGCTCTTTGGCATGGGTTCTGCAAACCCTGATGCACTGCTCAGGCTGGCCATTACCAAAGATGGATTAGCAGATTAATGTAAGCAGAGCATAAAGTTGCTGACTGTGGTGGTGTTGAGTCACCTTGGGCCTCATCAGCATTGCTAAACATTGCCTGTAACCTTTCCATTATCACTGAGGGTCCGCACAGCACCAGGACCCAACTGCTCCAATAATTTCAATTACTTTCCCTGACAAATTTTATGTTTCATGTATTTTACTGGCCTGATAATTATGATTTCTCTCATTTCTCGCTATCGAGCTTAATGGGTTCCAGCACGAGTGTACGGTTTCAGAAATGAAGTTCCACTTGAATTCACAAGTTATTATCTACTTTCGCTAATGGAATTGGAAAAAAGAGAAAGAGTGGGAAAGAGATAAAGGATGAGTAGAGAAGGGAGAGCACAGAGGAAGAGACAGGCAAATGTAGAAAAAGAAGACTAAAGGAAAACATGTTGACAAATAGAAAAACAAGGGAGAAAGAACAGAGACTGAATTAAGACAAAGATGAAGCACAAGGAAGATGAAAAACAAAATGGATGCATGGGAGAATGTGATAAAGACCAAGACAGAGACATACACAGAAAAACAGGTTTACAAACAAATAAGAAAGAGCTGTATAAGGACCAGCATAAATGGAAGCGGAAAAAACAGCAACGTTAAGAGCTTTAAAAACACTTTCTTATATCATGACAGAAGAGTTGATTGGCTTTCTCAAACCTTGGGCACACAGCAGAGATCTCAGCTCTGCACTTTCTCCTACTAACTGCAGAGGAAATGATTAATATCTCCAAAATAATCTTGCTGGCAATGGTAGATGTCCCAATTAGAGCTAGCTGGGAATTAATCTTTTAAAGTGTGTTAAAGGTCCTGAAGAAAAAAAATGAGTGCACAGAGTGCTCCTTTTTCTATCATGGACCTGTCCTTCAAAAAGATTTTATCAAATTTGGTGCCTCCGCTGACTAAAGTTGTCACTGTTCCTTCTTTTGATCAGCCCTGGTCTGTGAGAAGAGGTACAGAGAGTGAACTGGAGTTACCGTTATTCACACATCATCAACGGAGTTGTTTAATCAAAAAAAAAAGGGAAAAAATAGCTAAAGTAGCTATTAAGTGCCAAACCCAACCCTGGCTGTCCTGCAGTAAAGGATGTCTTCCCTTCCATTCATACCTCAGAAAATATCTACCTGTACTCCAATCAAAGGCCCACATTTCCTCCTTCACCAACTGTACACAGACACTCAGCATTAAAATGATGTCCTAACATCAGTGAAGAACATTTACAGCAGTGCATCACAGAAGTGAGGGCAGGATTTGTCTTTTCAACTTTGTACTGTTGTCCAAAGTGGGCAAGTATATCCATCAGGAAAATTTTTGGGGCTGAAAGCCAAAAACCCAGATTTTTTTTCTGTAAGATGAAAGGAGTCACTAAAAGAAAAGAAATATCCCTTAATGTTGTTATCTTGACATCAAAACATTTTAAAGAATTAATGACCCACTTTACTGGAGACATTTATGGAGACCATGCTCAACTCTCCTGCCTAAGCCCAAAGCCACTGGGACACAAATCATCTGGTTTGGGATACAGTACTTATTCAGGATGCAGACCATTTGCAACAGGGTTAATGTCATTGGAGCACTAAGATGAAGAACATACATCCAGAATGCCATCATACACTGTCATTGTCGTGGTTCACTGGTGGAAAGGTGTTGCTCCAAAAATCACTTACAAGCAAACCTTGAATGTCATGAGTTTATACATGGCCTTGAGTAGGACAGGAAAGTGAATAGAATGAGCAGAGCTATAATATCCTGAAAATCCACTTTAGGCCAGTCTTCATTTCCTCTCAAGGTTTAAATTACTCAAAGTTCTCATGGTAAAAAGTCACTCTCAACAAGAACAATCATCAAAGCTGTACGAAAAACCACCTATTTGGGCATTTCCAGTTATCCTCCACATACATTTTTAAACTAAAACCAAATTTTAATGGAAGAAACTTTAAAGAAAGTTTTCTTGACCACTCTGAATTAATTCTGCTCTGCGGACAACACTTGAGCTGTTTTCAGTAAACCTGCAGATTTCTCTCCATGTCTGATGGACCTGGTTAGGTACTACAACATCCACAACTTCTTAATTTCTCTTCTAAGTGCTTCTAAAAGAAATAAAGAATTAAGTGTAAATTCTTACAAGTTCCTAAAGACCAGCACCATTAACAAAGGAAATGAAAGCAAAAGAATAAAGTTTCTGCTACTTTCAACATCTTGTTTTCATAGCTCTCTGGTATTTATCCCTTGAAGGGGGCAAACATGGTTTTAATCAGGGCTGTGTATCCAAAAGGCAAAAATACCCCCTGCATTTAAAATGACACTGTGGCTATTTCATACATATGACTCACTGACATGGCCAAGGAGAGGTTCCTCTTTGGAACTTCTTTAGTAGGTACCAGAGATCTGCCAAGGAGGGACATCAGGTCCCTCAATGTACCGCCAAAAGGATGTATCACTAGGGTGATATCTCTGCTTTCAACACACACTACAATCCTTCTTGCTACCAGCAATACATGTCTTAACCTCCCAAGAAGATTGAGAAGTACCATTTTAATTCTCCTTTCCCCCCACTTTTCAGTGGGCCAGCTGCTCGTGTCCATTCTTAACCCTACTTCACCCAACAGCAGAAGAGACAGAGATGCAACTTATTTCTCGTTAATATTCATTTGCAATTTGAAGCCCTGTAAAAAGGAATGGTCCAATGGATGTTCATTGTCTTTCTGCATTAGCATTTCTTCTCACATTCCACACACTGATGTTGAATGGAGGCTACAGCAGCCAAGATCTTCACCCTTCTTTGTTCTAATCCATGTCCTGTCCTTCTCTAGCAACTTAAGAAAGTGCAACAATCAGAAGGAAAGGATTCTGGCTAAGATAGACGATAAAGAGATTACACAGGAGTTTGTGATGATGGAGACATGGTGAGATCACCACATTTACAAGGAATAAAGTGCACAGTTTCTTATTCCACAACGCAAAGATCAAAGATATGCAACTTAAGTTATGTACTATGCAATAGCTCAGCTAGAAGGACTCTATAAATGCTTAACAATATGTTAACTTGGTGACAGTGACTTGAAAGCTAAATATATGAGGACTAATATACCTATCCAGTGATGGCTTCTGAGGAGACTTAATGAGTTAGTGAAGTCTACATCAAGCACACTGTCACAGCATACATGGGATCCCAGGAACCCAGATCATGCTCATGATCAGAAAAATTAGCTTCAAGTTTCTAAGAAGCATAGGAGAAGCTGAAAGTTGCCATGCAACGGATGATGGCTGAGACTTTACCACCCTTGTCCTAGGAAGGGGAAGAGAGCTCTGTAGGGTCAGGCTTGCAGCATCTGCTGGGAAGATGAGGAAGTCAGGAGCAACCCTGGCTCTAACCACCACAGCAGACACTGCTACAGATACCCTTTCTCAATGCTGATGGTGGGCAGTTGAGGTTGTGGCTCTTTGGATGCCCCTGGAAATCTGTTGTGTTTGGCAATTCAGTTTAGCTTGCGCTTTTGGCTGGTGTCAGTCAACACATTTTGCTTGGATAAGTACAGAGAGGGCTGGAACTGCTTCCCAGATCTAAAAACTAAACTTTACAACTTCTCTGAGATTCACAGAACTGCATTGTTTGTATTTCCTGGAGCTTGATTAATCACCAATGTTTATCTCCTTCCACCAGGAGCCAAAACAGTTGTTAATTTAGGTTTCTAGCCCAAGACTTACCAAAGTAGGTGAAATTCTAAAGCTGCCTATGTAAGAAGAGAAACCTTTCAAATATTCAAGAAGCAGCCAGTAGCACCCAAAGAAGCAGTGCAAAGGCATCCTTTAGCCCTCTTGTCGCTACACCAAAACCTCTGTCAGCAATCCTGGGGAAAAGGAAGTTTCTAGCATTGTCACCGACTGTAAAGCAAACCCATAGTTCCAGAAGGGAAGCAGCATCATCCTTGTAACCCTCTTATGTTTTATATATATATAACGTATATAACTTGCATTTAACCTGAAAGATGAGGACATCAGTTACTGTTGAGCTCCTCGGATAAAGGCCTTCTCAGAGGACAGGTGGACATTCTGCAGTCTTTGGCTTCACAAACACTGTCACAGCACTACTGTCAACACTACTGTGATCTCTAGGGACCAAAGTCCAGTGGTTAAAGGGCAAAGGCAAAAGCACATCCTCCAGTGTTTTTAGAGCAATCACTAGGGCAAAAACCAGAAGTAGAAGGGGACATGTATGTGTGCTTATATTTGTACGTGAATAAGAAAGGAGATGCATACAAGGAAGAATGGATATATGTACTTGGAAGCATTCATACATCTGTATCAGAACAGAGGGGGTCAGGAAATCGTGGGCTGTTTTAAAGTGATTATTTTCATTTAAAGAACATGGGATTTAATAGGCAGCAAGAACCACTGTCTGCAATCACAGAGATGTTATGTAAAGCACAAGGGTCAGCTGTATACCCTCAAATGTAAGTAATTTAAAGGCTTGAACCTATTTCACTTCATCTTCTGTTTTGAGAAGTCTAGGGTATTCTTAATGAAGCTACTTCATTGGCACTGTACAACTATTGCTTGGAGGACCAGAAAGAGAAACCTTGTTTGTTGTACTATTTTTCAGAGTCCTTCAGTACATATCAGCCACCTGGGGAAATGGCATTTAATTACAGAGTTCCAGTCCTCTCTGGATTCTTTCTTGACCTTGTCAAAAAGTAATTGATGCTATGTGACCTGCAGACTCAAAAAGGGAATGTTCACTACTTCTGTTCCCGCTTCTCCAAATGGTCTTGACATAGGGAGATATATATGAAAGAGTAAGAACACCACTGCAGGAGCAATGTGCAGCAGTTCCTCCCAGTGGTTAAAATGTGAGAACCAGCTCTACTGGAGCAGCTCACATGCTGTACTTCTGGCCTCTAAATATTACTCCAGAACTCTTTTGCTTTCTAGATGAAGTTAGAACAACACAGATTTGACCAAACAGATATACCTAAAGGGAAATGAGCTAATCAAAAGCCACTAAATTTCAGAATCAGCAATGTCAGGAGAAGGCTAATAAATGCTCGTGTGTGCACACCAGTGTACATATGTGAGTGTGATCCAGGATAAGACATTCTTACAGCCAGAATGGGAGAATGAATATGATTTTTTCCTTCTTTCCCCTTCATCCTGCTGATGGCAGTACTCTCTGTCCAATTGTAAATGTTAATAAAACTGTTCTTCATCATGCTGGGCCTGGCACAGCAATCTGCCATATCTAAGAGCTCCAAAGAAGAGCCAGTGAAGGCAATGAGCACCGTGTAGAAAGATGTGAGTAGACTACTATTCAGTCACTCACCACTGACCGGCCGGAGAGGTAACAATGCAGGAATATCGGCAAGTATTTCTGAAGACAACCTCATCTTTCCACTTAAAGGAAAGTCTTTACATGACACCTGGCTGACAAAACTTTGCTTCATCAGCTCAGACATGTCTCCTAGAACTGTCACATTTAAGAGGCACTGCACTTTCATATAGAGTCTGTGATCACAAGCTGAAGAACAGACTTGAAGACACTTGGGAGGGAAAGACAGCATGATCATGCACATGTCCTGGATACTCTTGTGAAAAAAATAAAGGAAAAAGACTATCAGCGCTTTGGGAATTGTGGGTGTTGGATCCTGAAAATTGCCTTTTCTGGTCTTCATCGATTCCTGCCTCTGCTTGCATATAAAATCAGAACAGGAAAGGAATCTTTTACCATCAAGTCTTGATCTGATGACAGCTTTCTCCACTTGATGGTTGAAAGTGCATTTGATTTTCAGGTTTTCTTTCATCTTGTTTGCAAACAGACTGACGTTTCTGTCATTTCAGCCATTTGCCCTCATCAGCAAGATGGTGATGACAGTCATTTCCCAGAACTATGGGACTACGAGAAAGGAGAGGAATGACAAATTCGTGAAGATGGCAGCATATGTAAAAGTTTACTCTATACAGAAACAAAGCATTACTGTGTTCAGGAATGCTGCTAATCTTCCTAAAACATCCAGAAACAGGGAGCAGGAAGCTGCAAGCCACCATAAGGTCTTTCCTGTATCACAGACCCAGCAGTTTCCAGATGGTTCTAACCTGTGCTTCATTACACAGAGGTAACGCACAATTACTATGTTGCCCTGTACTGATAGAACCACAGAGACATATTAATAAGTCATTAATTAACTACTACCACTACAGCTAACAAAGGTGTTCCTTAATTCAAGTTTCAGAAGATTGCTTTATGTAGCTGAAGGACAAGAATATAATTCGAGCTCCCATCTTTTGTCTGTATGAATGGAATTCATCAAATATGCTCAGAGTCAAAGAACAGTTCTGAGCAGTTGTTCAGTAGGGGGGAATGAGCCCTCACCATGTAGAAAAAAGACAATGATGCATTAGATCATGACCTTAGGTGAAGCAGTTAACCTCTTTGTGCCTCATTTCCCCCCCATCTGTGGAAACAGAAATGGCATTTACCTAACTAGCAGGGGTACTGTGCAGCTTAATTCATTACTGCTTCACAGTGACTTTGAGAACCTCAGATAAAAGGTGCTAAGAATCAGCAGGGAAAGACACAGAGGGACATTATACATAAGCTGGTGCAACAAGCTGTGTGAATTCAGACCAGCACTGCTTATGTGGATATTCATAATGAAGAGTATTTTTGTTGTTAGTGGTTTTGATTTGGTGTTGGCACTGTTTGGCTCTAGCATGCTGTATTTCCACTCCCAGGAAATTCTCTATTAATCCACAGAGCATGGAACAACACTTGCTTTACAACATCCAGTTCTAGAGTCATGCCCAAATGCTGATACAGAAAGACCGTCTCCAAGACAGACATTAGACCTCAAACTTGGCCCTTCTGTCAGTATTCTTTTCTAGAGAGTTTACAAGTTGAGGATATGTGTTGCAGTTTGCTCTGGGGATAAGGGTTACCCGAGGTAGGGTGAGAGTTACCCGTAGTGACGAAGAGTCCAGAGGGTGGTGGCGGAGCAGTTAGTCGACTCAATATGAGTGACAGAACAAGCTCCCATTTATTCCGCTACAAGCCCAAATTTATACACTGTAACAAACACCTTTGTTGTCTACACTCTATTTTTACTTATCACTGATTAACGGCTGCTGTCCATGGGCATAAGTCCAATTGTTAATTGGATAGTTTTCTCATCGCTTCTCGGATTCCAAGGTTAGTTCTCGGGATGTTCTGCAGGTGTTCAACTCCCTTCATCTCTTCTCTATCTCTCAGGACATTCCTCAGGCATACAGCTCCCTTCATCTCTCCTCTATGAGGATCCTGCAATTATTCAGGACTTTCCAGCTTGCTCAAGGATAGCTTATTTACAGCTTGTTCTTAACTCTTACTTTGTTTAGTTTCATCATGACTTGCAGTCAGGCC
>JASSUY010044865.1:0-11791 GCA_032466535.1 Forpus xanthops
GAGGCACTGGAATGGGTTGCCCAGGGAAGCTGTGAATGCTCCATCCCTGGTGGTGTTCAAGGCCGGGTTGGACAGAGTCTTGGGTGACATGGTTTAGTAGGAGATGTCCTTGGCCCTGGCAGGGGGTTTGAAACTGGATGATCTTCAGGTCCTTTCCAACCCTAACTATTCTATGATTCTATGCCAAAGTTTAATTCAAGATGATGGATGGGAATTAGAGCAAGAATAATTTTCAGTTTGGGGCATTTATTATGATTTGCCAATAAACACTGAATACAAAGCTAGAGGCAGTTTGACTCCATTTTTAAAAAAATTGTATAATCCTGCAACTGTTAATACTTCTAAAACTTGAAACAACTTTTAAAATACATCTATTTTACTGGAACTCTTCTGTTTAACAGCCAAAATAGCCACACTGTAAAGCTGCCATTAAAACTGACCAATACTTTGTTTTGCCTGTTATTTATTCCTTTTCTCCATCATTTCATATACAATGTACAGAATTATAAACTGGGACTTGAAAGAGCTGGAGAAACATTTTGGACTAACTCAAGGTCTCCTGAACAGAAGACAGCATGTATAATTGAATTGACAGAATAATAAATGTAGCTGAACATAACTGATATTTTTTATTCCATTACCCCAGTATTAATACAGTGATTTAATGAAATGTACTCTTGAATTTGAAATCAAATCACAAATTGTGTCTATTCACGAATATTTATATAGTACAGCAGGTCATGAATGGGTGCTACTCTTAAACATAATCCACATATGTGCTAAAGGTGCACAAACACTCTTCATTTAACAAGCAAAAACCCCAGAGCAGTACCACAAACCTGGCTCCTGACAGGCTTCCAAAAGTTTGTTCTGATAATTACCTTTCTTTAAAGGCTTCATACAGAATTCTTACACTTTATTTTGAAGGGGGAAGTGTGAAGTCTGCAAGCATCTTCTGGAAAGAGTAATTAGGATTATACCTCTTTAAAAATCTGTCAGTAATAAGGGGTTAAATAATGCTTTTCTCTGTTTATGAATTGTAATTCCACTAGAAACCTTATGTCCTTTAAGACTGTAGTAGGGCAAAACATTACTGCATACACTCCTATCAGACATGTCAGCACAATGCTTGGAAGGATTTTGGGATATCCTTGTTAGCTCCTTATGTAACAGTACCACCTCCCTTTCTGAAATCATGTCCCAAGGCACATAGCAGGAGGGTAGGTATAGCTATGCTCTGCTTCATGTCACCTCCAAGAATACTCAGTTACTGGAGCACTAGCAAGGCTTGTAAAAAATACTAAGCAGCATCTTATGGAAGAAATATACATTAAAAAAAAAAAAAAAAGAGAGAAAAAAGAAAATGTGCTCACCTGCTCACCAGCCTGGGATTCCCCTATGATGAATCGATCTCCTGGGCCATCAGCAGCTGTTAAGATGGACAATGCAAATGGTAAAGGCTAAACCAAACGAACGATGACATTAGAAATAAAGAGCAGGAGAACCAAAGAATGATCAAAGACTCAGCTCTTCAGTGTCAGCGTGAACATTTAAAATGCAAACAGTTGCAAACAATTCACATTTTATAATTTTAAAAATTACAGGTTCTATAGTACTTTTAACTGAGTATTTTTGGGCAATAAGGGATCAAGTAAAAGCAGATTAGGAGGTATTATAGCAATAACAAACAAGAGAGTTCATGAGATTGTTTTTATAAAGATGTCCATTGTGAACATATCTTTTTCTTTGTGAAAATAACACAGGGGTATCACATATTTTGTAAACACTGGTATTTCTAGATTCTATCTCTGCCTTTGGAGGAAATTGCGGACAAGTGCAATGGTTACAGACTGCACAGATGACCTTATAGGTTTGGCATTTTCTGAAAAGCAATAGGGCTTAAGACAGTGCATCTTGGACTGCCACATTAGAAGCTGCGTGTTGTGCTTCTTTTTGTAATATCAGGAGTTAGCACTGAACTAGTTACCTTATACCTTTCACTAAAGCCATTCTGAAAACTAAAAGCCTGAGATGATTGATTTAACAAATTGAAAGACTCTGGGGTTTCTAATTCAGCCAAATCTGTACTTTAACAGGGACAATAAAGGTACCATTATTAACAAAGTTCAAACTTCTGTGGGCCTCAAAGCTCTTTTGGAAAATTGCACCAGTGGCATTACATACTTTTTACCGTGGTGTAAAGCATGTACGGAGCACATGGAACTTCCCTGCCCAAGGACAGCAGGCATGCTGCCAAGAGTGTTCAGACAAACTGGGTTCATATGATCAGATTTAAATATGTCTTTTTATTAATTTTAAATCTGAAACTGTCAAAAGTTGATTTTGCAGAGATGAAGTCTAATCACTGACAATCTTTACCTTAGTATCTTCTGTTTATTTCAAAAATCCTGAATTTACAGTCAGATAACCTTATCATATTGAGAACTGCTTTCAGGAATCACAGAATAGTTAGGGTTGGACTAGACCTCAAGATCATCTATTTCCAATCCCCCTGACAAGGGCAGAGATGCCTCACAGTAGACCATGTCACCCAAGGCTATGTCCAACCTGGCCTTGAACACCACCAGGGATGGAGCATTTACCACTTCTTTGGGCAACCTGTTCCAGTCTCACAGTAAAGAACTTCTTCCTAATATCTAATTTAGACTTGCTCTGTCTAAATCTGAATCTATTATCCCTTGTCCTGTTGCTACAGTCCCTAATGAAAAGTCCCTCTCCAACATGCTTGTAGGCTCCCTTCAGATACTGGAAGGCTGCTATGAGGTCTCCACGCAGCCTTTTCTTCTCCAGGCTGAACAGCCCCAGCTTTCTCAGCCTGTCTTCATAGCGGAGGTGCTCCAGTCCCCTGATCATCCTCGTGTCCCTCCTCTGGACTTGTTCCAACAGCTCTATAACCTTCTTATGTTGAGGACATCAGACCTGCCCATTTAGTCTATATAATGATTTATCACATTTGTACCCGTATTTCAGCTGCAGATGCAGATCCATACATACAACTCTGCAGATGAGGATCTCTGGTACTTAGTCAAGTTTTAACTGAAATTGAAAACCCTACCAAACAGCCTAACCTCTAAACTTTAGAACAAACTCTAAAATAAGAAAGTGGAGAAGGACTCTTGAACTACTTGTCCTTGAATAATGCATAAAATACTACTGAATACAGTTGTCAGACCTTCCCTGAAAAAAATATCTTGGGATGAACCAGCAAAAGAAGAGAAAAAAATTCCCTAGTAGCTGAATTATTTTAGACCTGGTAAAATACTACTGAGTTAGATTTTATTCCCCCATTAATAAAGATATGAAGAAAAGGGTTATAGGTGATGAGCAACTGATAGATCTTGAAAGAAGTGGAACAGGTTTTGGGCAGACAGTTTTATGTGACTCAAAGCTAATCCTTTTTTTTTTGGTCAAAAATATCCATTAATGTAGTGAATGTTATCTCTGCCTACAAGCTTTGTTTCTCATATCTTGAGATAACAGCTTTACTAGAATAGAACAGAACAGAACAGAATAGAATATTTCAGTTGGAAGAGACCAACAGTAATAATTTAGTTCAACTGCCTGACCAATTCGAGGCTGACCAAAAGTTAAAGCAACTTATTAAGGGCATTGTCCAAATGCATCTCAAACACAGACAGGCTTGAGGCATTGACCACTTCTCTAGGAAGCCTATTCCAGTGTTTGATCACCCTTTCAGTAAAGAAATACTTCCTAATGTCCAGTCTAAACCTCCCTTTGCACAACTTTGAACCATTCCCTCACCTCCCGCCATTGGATCTCAGGAAGCAGAGATCAGTACCTCCCTCTCCACTTCCCCTCTTCAGGAATCTGTAGAAACCAATGAGGTCATCCCTCAGTCTCCTTTCCTTGAAGCCAGACAAACTCAAAGTCCTTAGCTGCTCCTCATAGGACATGCCTTCCAGCTCTTCCACCAGTTTTGGTGTCCTCCTCTGGATGCATTCAAATGCCTTACTGCTATTCTATTTGAATCCACCACCAACAAATTAGGGTCTTTTGTGCTGGTTCTGGCAGAAGTTGTTGAAGATGAGGATTGTAATCATTCTGCTTATTCTGTGTAATTAGAATCATTTACTGAGATTATAGTTGTGCTTTCCCTTACTTTGTAGCAATTATATTGCAAGACAGCATTTGCCCGATCCCAAAGCCTTTGTCAGTTAGTATTCTACTCAGAGATTCCTCTCTTAGCTTTTCTCAGCTTTATATTACCTGAATTTTTCTCTGGCTACATCTGCTCCCTTTACCACTATTACTTGTCTTTTTGGTCTGCCTGTCTCTCTCACACATAGATGACAGATAGCTGCAGTCAAACTCATCTTGTAGACCTGGATTTTTATTTTGATATCAAATCCATAGGAAAGCTATTGGACTACTTCAATTCTGGGTTTGCAGACAGTCTATTTCATGGACAGGTGTTTTCCATTGTTTCAGCAGCCAGTAACAAAAAAAATATTTTAATGTCCGTAGCAGAAAGTTTGACATTGTGTCCAAATTTAAACATTGCATTATGACAATTCAACCCCTACCACAATAAAATCAGTAATGGTATAATGTTCAATCATGTATATATTAATTTTCCTCCATAAATATCTGAGGTGAATATCCTTAGTCTTACTTTACAAAGGGAATAACTGATGCACAGAGAAGCAAGTTGTTCAAAATCATGCAGCTCCTAGTGGCAAAGTGAGGATGGATTCAGGTCTCCTAGGAAATCACTCACTGCTTGCTTCATAAAGTCACAGAATCATAGAGTCATAAAATAGTTAGGGTTGGAAAGGACCTTAATATCCTCTAGTTCCAACCCCCCTGCTATGGGCAGGGACACATCACACTAAATCACACTACTAATTTTATTTACATACAGCAACAGCAATATTTTTAAAGTACAAATGAGTTCTTTTGCGGTGAAAATATTTTCATACAATATGTCTGAAAATTATCTAATTCAATCATAAAATAATTCATAAATAGAAAGCTGGACCTGTGCTAGTTCAACTGTAAAAAATTGCTGATCAAACCAAAACCAGAGGAACAGAAGAAGAATCTGTCATTTCAGAAACAGATGTGCTTACTACTGAATTCTTTATATTTCCAAGAAACTCTTTGGCAACACAGGTGCAAGTCCATGAACACACAATGATGTACATTTATGCATGTACATGTATATCTGGTTAACAAATCTGAAATAAGTTTTATGATCTTCCTTCAAGACAGTTGCCTTGTACATAATCAGCAATGATCTGAGTAAAATCTCAACCAAAATAACCATGCTGGATCCAAAGCAGGTGAACTAACATGTTATAAAGTGGCTTTACAGACACTATATGTTTACAAAGCAACAGTTTACCTCTGACAGCATAGCCATCTTTTACAGATGCTGGAAATGGCGGTAGATTATCTTTTGCATACACATCTTGTGCAAGGACCCGGCCCATCCCATCTAGAAAAGACAAAAAAAAGAGAGGAAAGACCACGCTCCATATCATTATGGCTAGAGAAAGAGAAAAGAAACCTGTGAAAAGCAGTTCTGATGGATGAAATGTATGCGTACGGGACATGAATAAACCTCTTGGATTTTTTATTTCTGCCTTTATATAAATGAAAAAAGACTGGAGTCTGAAAGTACTGATGGAAGATTTCATCAGTAAGTCTGTGTTCCTGACTATAGTGAAACTATTGACAGTAGGTCTGAATGGCAAGTATCCACACCCAGAAGTAACAGCTATGGATGTCTTTTTCTGTCCCAGGATGAGAGAGAAAAAACAAGTATTTGTTTCTTCAAGACAAGTTTTTCTTCTGAGATCTCTTAAAAATACACACTTTCCTGTATTGCAATTTTAAAAACTCAGTATTTTTTAAAAAAACCTTTAAAAATAACATTTCAAAAGTTAATTTTGTGTACAAAAGGTAAGAGGCGATGGATTGAGCCCAGAGGACTCAATATAAACAGTAATGATGGGTAAGTTTCCATAAATTGACAAAGAAGTTTTGCAACACATTAGCTTTGCCCAATTGCTGGGAGCATTTTTGCTGATGGAGGGTGAGTGCATTTAAATGTGAGGATTATTTATGTAAATTTACACTGTTACAGTTCTAAATATTTTAACATACACTTTTCCTTCACTTAGCAGCTATGACTGATGAGCTGCAATTTGGCTCAGCCTCCCCGTAGAGACTGATAGGAATTACTTTACCCTCAGGCAAGTGTACACTACTATGGCATCAGCAAGAGGGGTTTTTTTGTAGCATGATGTGGATCAGAGTGGAAAATAAATATCTCATGCCTCCATACAGTAGGTGAGTGAGAAAGAATATTTATTGTATGTGTGATTAGATGGACTAGGAAAGGGCACAAAGGTCAGAACTAATGACATTTGCTTGATTCCAGTGTAGAATGTCTGTGTGGAGAAGGAAAGCTTATTGCTTAATAGAGGCCACAGCTCTTAGGAGTGTATTGTGGTACAGCAAGGCAATATGCAACTGAAAATACGAAGGAATGAGAGAATGCGGGAATATTTCTGCCAGGAGAATTTGCATGGATATGTATCTTACAGATTATGATCTTCCAGACATGCCAAAATAGAAAGACATAAACAGAGTATGTTTCCTGTTTTACAGGTAGTTAACTTGATATGGTTCTGGATTTGCTGGGAAGGCAAAAGTCCTAACATTGCACACTAAATGGACAGCTTGATTTGAAAGTGTTCAGCTCCAGTAAAGTGGTATTATAAATAGAAGTTATATTTTACTTATTACAAAAAGTGACTTAGTAATTGATTATAAGTATAATAACTATAACATAATTATGCTCACATCCATATGTGTCATCTTTCAGCATGAGGAGACTCGCTGAATTTTTGAAACAGGTATTGCTATGAAAATGCTGACAGCATTTGTTAAAGCAACTAGAAAAGCATCTTTGTAATGGCTATTAGTATGTCTGTGCATCACTGTGTATCACTGTCAATGATACACAATATAGAAGTTATTAGAAAGCTCATAAAAGCTTGTACACTTGCACTAAAAAAAAGAATGCACAGACACTTTAATTACAGTATAGAAAAGGCAGCTATCAAAGGCATAGTAAAAACGCCCTCTGTTCATAGACAACCAAAATCTCATACAAAAGTGATGCTTCTAATTTTAGCAGGCATGCTATGTCTTCATTTTACTTCTTGTCTGCACGCAAAATCACACCAATTATAGCAAAGTTGAACAGTATGTTCCTGGCATTCTGCCACGCAAGATTTGAAGGGAATAAATGCCCAGCTAGTAGCGGGAATGAATTTTATTAGGGGGAGAAAAATGTAAGAATTATTTGCTAAAGCCGAAGGCATTTAAAATGAAGGAAGTCAGCAGCTAAAGGACAATCTGAAGTACCTCTGTACTCTCCTTTATTTGGGCAATTATTGTTTTACCTTGCTTTGATTAATTAAAAATAGATGTTTTGAAATATCTTAATGCCATCAAACTGCCCCTTGTGATGCCCATAGCTTTCTGATTCTAGTGCAAAATGGAGAATTACTTTAAAACAACTTTTTAAATTTAAGTATTTCCTAAAGCTTATCTGGTGAAACTGGTACAGTCCTGTGAAGAATTTTGATTTCTCAGGGTACTGGTACTGTGATAAAGCAGTAAGTCAGACTGTACTAGAGGTGATGGATTTGCTCCCATTTTGTAAATATTGCCCTGGTAGCACTTTAGTGTGATACAAAAGGTCAATGCTATCAAAACAATCAGCTAGTTCAAAATGAATAACCAATGTAAAAAAAAATGCCCAAACTCTACAGGAGTTACAGGGCTCCTGGACTAAATCAGTAAAACTGCTCCATTCTGATGCTTAAGCCATGAAGTGTGGATTGCCTCTGCTTTGTACTTTTAGAATCAACTAAACTCCCGCCTCTTCTTAGTTTCAGGAGAATAATCATTATCATGCTGTCTAAAATATTAATCTTATATACCCATGGAGCAATATTCAAGTAGCTGAATTCAGATGGAATAAAAGGCTAACTGGGGGCTTCATAACAGATATTGATGATAGGAAGTGGGAAAAATGCTTCAGATGCCTTCATTTAATGGCACTTTTGTAAAATATTTT
Source organism: Forpus xanthops (assembly GCA_032466535.1). NCBI lineage: Eukaryota > Metazoa > Chordata > Aves > Psittaciformes > Psittacidae > Forpus > Forpus xanthops. The sequence continues at coordinate 8,138 of JASSUY010044865.1, forward strand.
AGGACAGTCCAACTTTTTATTTTTTTCTTAATACGAAAGAGGCTAAATGAGCTACACAGGCACTGAGCAATACTCTTACCAACAGGAAAGTCATGTTTCAAAAAATATCTTTATTCATCCTCCTTCTTTGTTAGGAAAGAACATATTTGAGAGACTACAGCGTCCTTTGACTTAATCAAGAATAAACTCAGGACTCAACTGGCTACTCTTACGGAGTAACATTCAACAGCTTTATTTATGAAGATGAATACTACGTAGCATGTTTAGTAATGTAAACAAATCAGGTTAAAATTAATTAGGTAATTTGTTAATGAAAGAAATCACAATACTAGAACTTTAAACATTTCACTTACAGAGAAACTGTGCTCCTGAAAGATAAATTTAAGGATCCTGATGTTAATTCAAGACATAAAACCATAAAAAAATCCAAACAGAACACAATAATGCTTTTCCGAGTGGAGCTAGTTGGGATTCAGACCTCCAAGACTACATTTTTATTATCTCTTACAATTACAGGTATATTAACTGAAAAATAAATTAATACATAACTAAAGAAAAGACGGCCTTTAATTCATAAGATTGTATTTTTCACAATGAACATATTTTTTTGTAAACTAACGTACACATGCACACACTTGCACACACACATATATACATATATAATGTATTTTCTTATTTGACCATTAATCTTAGATTGGAAAGGGGGTTTAGTGAGAATCTCCCACTGTATGAGAACAGAGTGAAATATCCCAGGGCAACTTGGAGCTAAACTGCATCTATGTAAGTCCAGTGTTAACCACTGAGGCAAACTGTGGTTTCTATGATTAGCTTTGTTGCATATAACACAGACTGGAAGAAAATTCACCTACATATTCAAGTACAGCTCCATTACAGATTCCTTCAGGGAGCAGTACTGAGGTCAATCAACGTTCTCCTGACTTCGAAAGGAGACTTCTGCTCCTACTATAGGCATTCTCTAAAGCAGTTTCTCCTTGAGAAGGTAGTGTCTCAGACACCTCAGACATTAACAAAAGAGCAACTACTTAAGAATGTTGTAAAATAAGGAAATAACCACCCTAATCCTCACGAAGAATCCTACTTAAAATACCTCTGTAATTGATGATTTCTGTTCCAAGCACTGGAGTCATCTCCAGAACTGTGATGAAGGCCTTGTCCATAGATGTCAATGGGAATGGAGACATGCGGTGTCTTCTTGCTACCTTGGTAATGTCAACAGCACTGTGACCTGCAATGAGAGGGCAGCGAGTTAATGTGTGCTACAGTGTGAAGATGTATACAGTGATGTTCATTTAAACCACTTTACTGAAATAAATGTGGCACTTCAGGGAAAATTAAATCAGTTAGCTACCACCTCTGAGTATCACTGACACATCCTTGTTTCTCTGTGTGAGAGATTGGTAATGAATTTATTTTTTGCTGTTAACACAGAAACTGTCTTTCAGAGGTAGAAGTAGAGACAAATAAAACTGCACACTTCCAGTCCCAAGAAAGGTGCTGGAAAAAATTACTCGAACAATTTCTTTGCATGTATTTAGAAGATAATATGAAGATAAAAGCAAGCACTGTGAATTTGTCAAACGCAAATTATTTCTGACCTAATTCCTTTCCTTAAAGTCGCAGTTGGCATACTAAGAGAGAAACAGCTGATGAGATATATTTTAAATATATTAAGATTTTTCATACTCTTAAACATGACTTTCTCATAAGCAGACAAAGCAGAAGTGATCCAAATTAAATTATTGTAAGATAAAAGTGTAACTAGTGGAAAAAGTACATTCCTCCATTCCTGAATTTAACAGTAGGGATGCCCTTCTAAGCGTACATTTTCCACTATCATGCTTGTAATTTGTTAGCAATGTCACAAAAATAAGGAACAGGAAAGCATTTGTGAGACACAGTGAAACCTCCCTACCTTTCTCTGCATAGAGAAAGAAACCCTGCTTAGAAGCAACGCAATTCCTGCAAGTCCAGCAGATTCCACAGTGTTAAAAAATTTTATCCTGATTGCATAAATTAAAACTCTATTTTCTTAAAATAAAAGATAGAAAAAAATGAAGGGAGTTTCTCAGAAAACATTTCAGCTGTGAAAGTCGGGGGAATTTTGTGGCAGCAAACCACCTTTATACTATAGCCATTAGGTGCTTTTATGTTTATGTTTTACTGCTACCTAAACCTCACTGTTAGCTACTTCACAGACTAACATTTCACCTCTTTAACCTGTAAAACATGACTGAATCCAGAGGATTTGAACACTTTGAGTAGTGCCTAGAGCACTACCTTCAGATTCAGAATGCCATGTCATTTGCTTAAGTTAAAGGTTCTGTTAAAATGTACTGACATATGTATTCTTCAACACTTTTTTTTGACAATGGATAAAATCCCCTTATCTCTGACAACTTTGTTCCAACTCCAAAAATAACACCCATCATTTCTACAAGAGAAACCAAGAAAATACACACTCAATAACAGTCACTTCAGGTTTAACACTAGCATGAATAACCTTAACAAAGAAAGGGAGATGCAAGTGTAATTAGTAATCTTTCTCTCTCCCTATTTCTTCCTACAAATGCTAACTCCTGTTTTAGAGATATATTTAAGCAGACATGAAGACAAACAAATAATATTTTTTTAAATTCTAAAATTACTAACTGGTATTTTTAAATTACAAGAAAATGACATTAAACAACTCCTCAGACCTTCCCAATTTATCTTTCACTAATGTGAAATGTCAGATGACTCTAAAAATAACTACTTACATTTAGCAGCATTTTGTATGACAAAATAATCCTTTAGCTTTAAAGCAGCAAAGTCAATTGGTTGCATAATGTAGAAAATTCCTGACAGCCTTCTCTCATCACTAAAACAACTTCCTATTCCCGTTCTTTTATATATATATACACACACATATAGTGGATCAAACTTTAGACTAGGAAACATTCATACAAAACAAAGGAAAGGAATGGTGCAAATTGAAGAGTAGGTAATTTGAATCAAATCTGAATTCTTCGCTTTTGAATTTTTTTGCTTGGTTTTATATAATACAACATTCGATTTCATGGTCAAGTATGAAAACAAAAGTCATATATATATTCAACTTGAGAATTTCCATTTTCATTGTCTTTGAGTGTTGATTCTTTTTGCCCGTAAGGCTTGTACACATGTCATGGGTTCAGCAGCAGCAGTCATTTTTTTCTTTTTCGTAGTAGCTGGTGCAGCACTGTGTTTTTTATTTTTGGCTTGTGAACAGCACTGATAGCACTAGTGTTTATAGTTATGGCTTAGAATGTTTAGGCTGGTAGAGAACTTTCTGAGCCTCATGCTCTGCCAGGGAGGAGGGAAAGCTGGGAGGAAGCAGAAACAGGGCACCTGACTCAAACTGACCAAAGAGGTATTTCATACCACAGCACGTCATGACCAGGATGTAGAAATGGAGAGCAGCGACCCGGCAGGGGGGGGAGTGGGGGGAGGCTGTGCACTGCGTGTTCGGGCTTGGTATCAAGTGATGAGGGTGCACTGCTTGGTGGGGCTGGGGAAGCAATTGTATTCTTTTCCCTTTTATTTCTCTTGTCATTATTATTATTGGTGGCAGCAGTAGTGATTTGTGTTATACCTTAGTTACTAAACTGTTCTTAT
>JASSUY010044867.1:0-12554 GCA_032466535.1 Forpus xanthops
ACTATAAACACTGGTGTTATCAGCACTGTTCCCAAGCCAAAAATCCAAAACACAGTGCTCACCAGCTGCTGCTTAAAAAAAAAAAAAAAAAAAAAAAGACTGCTGCTGCTGAACCCATGACACAGTGTGAGGTTTCAGGCTGAGCTCAAAAAGATATGCTTTCAAATGTTACATGAATTTAAAAAACTATAAAGAGTTATTGCATGTCTTTGTCCCTATGCCCTATACCACAGATGGGTGACAAGTGAATTAAAGTTCAGCTAATACCCCTGTGTAATTTTCTTCAAAACCAGAAATAATGTCTTAGCTATGTCAGGTGTCTTCCGATACTGCATGAAAACAAAAGGCCTAATGCTTATCAGTGCATTTTTTTTGTATTTTTGCCATTGTCCGGCTCGGTGTTTGTTTGTTTGTTGCGTTTCTTTCTTTGTTTTTCTGTGCAAAAGCAATATCTTTTTGTTTCTCCCATAGCTCTAGAGTTATTACATATTTAAAACCAAAGTTCCTTGTTCTTGGTACTTTATGTATTACCTGCTCATCTACAACTATGTTTTTCTAGGAACTGGTGATTTTTAGTCTCCTGTTTTTCAGAAGAAGTACCTTAAGTAGAAAATTGGGCTGTTGATGCCATCCTCAAGTGCATTAAATTATCTACAGTTCTCAGGCTATACTGAATCTGAGCCTTTTATAAAGGGAAATACAATATATGCAACAAAGAAAGATTGAGGCATTGATTTTAATGCTCTTATGATGAATTTGGTAATAGTCTTCTTGCCTACACAAGTAATTTTCCAAAGATGTAAGCAAATGCTTTTAAAAGAAGAGTAGTTTTAAGCTTCAGGTGTCAGGAAAGGACTGTTCAAGTCTTCATGGGTTTGCTTCCTGTCTTCAACTGCAGTTCTCACCGCAGCTTAAGAAACTGAAGCATGCCTGCTTGCAGTAAGCAGCAGGCAGACTTTTTGTAGAGGGTTGGGCGTTAGGGTTTCTTGTTACACAGATTTACTGCCTATTACGTGTCCTTCTGCACCTGAGTCTGATAACTCTGTCTTACAGGCTTTATGTTGCAAAACCACTGGAACAAGCCCATAGGGTCTTTCATCAAAATGGGCTTACGGTGTGTTGTGCTTCATGTTGCCGTCTGTTGACTCTCTCCTGCTCTGGTAAAAGAACTTGTGTAAGAGTGAAGAAAGTAACTTATCTTTCCAGCTTAGTGTTTAAAATAAGCCAGGATTGAAGTTCACCAGTACAATAATAAAGTTGTGCGTGTGCAGCCCTTGTTATGTCTTTGGAGACAGACTTTCCTTTGGTGCCTGCTCGCTGGAGGTGGGGGAATGTACCGAATCTGAGATTCCTTATCTATGGTGTGTGTGAACATTGTGTTGCAAAAACTGATGTCTCCATGGCTCAAATGTGTTGTCTCTCCCAGTCCAAAGTACCAGAAAGTTGTTAACATAGGCGTAATTGCAGTTGCAGATGTTAAGTGTTGAAGCCTGATTTTTCTAATTGCCAGCATACTAGTAAGAGTTGAGATTCAAATTCATTACAGGCATGCTTTGGTTGATTTTTGTTTGGGGGTTTTGGAATTTTGTTTGTTTATTTTGTTGGTTTGAGGTTTTTTTTAAGCAATAATCCTCTATTAAGTCTTTCTGGAAAGACTTTATATGACTTTACTGTGAAAAGTCTTAAAGTACTTGTACAAGCTGTTCCAGGTTTTGGCTAAAAAGTGCTCTTAAGATGCTGCTGCATCTTCCTACTTGACTACAATGCTATGATTTGTTTCACAGCAGTTACATTCTTGCTATCAAATTAAAAGCTCTGACAGTTATGGCTGTGTAGCTGTAAGGTTTGAGGGGTGGGGAGCGGTGTTTTGGTTTTGTTTAAAAAGCTTCTTCTACCAGATTCTGATGAAGGCACTGTAATGAGCTGCCCATCAAGTTGGAGTTAGTGCATATTGATGTATTTCAGAAATGGATGGGAATTTCTCACAATAGCAGCAATGTCATCAGTGAGCATGAGACCTTAACTACATGACATGTAGCCATAATATACCAGTGTTGTGTGGACTTCAGTTGTCAGGGTGTTGTATATATTGCAGTGGTGTCGATTGCGTGACAAACTTAATCATTACACATCAGCTTCTTGGTCTGGTCTTAGGCTAGTTGTTAGCACTTCAGTGGCCTATGTGGGGATCACCTACATACTGATAAACATTGCCATGCCAACTGGCAAAGAAGAGAAGGTAGGCATGTATCAGTGGTACTACTGAAACAGTTCTTGTCGCTGTTTCTTCTACTTTGGACAAACAGTGGAAGAGTGGAAGGAAGATAAGCAGTATTCTCCAGTGTGGTAGCAGGTAACAAAGTGTTAGATTGGTTATACCTGTTGTTTTGCCTAACTTTATCTGCTGTAGCTGAACTCTAAAAGCTACACTGCCTCCATGCAGATTGAGGCTTTCACAACCAATACTCTAGGATAAATCGGTGTACTCGGAATCTTCAGGCTAACTTTAAAGGAGTGTTTCGTGTCAGTAAAGGAGAATATATCCTGAAATAAAAAGACTGGTACAGACAGGAAGAACTGAATATATAGTACTAGATAAATAACAGGGGAATAAAGTTTATCTGCTTTCAGATCTTGTTGTTCTTGATGAAGTATTTGGCATAAATAAAATTCTTCCAAAAATATGTGGCACAAGTTGCTCATTTTACATGTATAGAAGAGTCATCCAGATACCAGCAAACTACTACAGCAGTCTCAGAGTCAGAGCTTCTTTGCATGGGCTATTTTGTATGAATAGTTGATTAAAGGCGTTTAAAGGGATTCTCTTGGTTTATCAATCTTTTAAAATTCACATGGGTTTGAAACTTCAACAGAAGATGTATACACCATCCATTGCTGTTGCCCTGTTACCATTTCTCCGATTAGGAAGATTAAATTGGTAGTCTTTCTTTAAAACTTAAACAGGGGAAGTTTAGCTTGGATATAAGGAAGAAGTCCTTTACTATAGGGGTGGTGAGGCACTGGAATGGGTTGCCCAGGGAAGTTGTGAATGCTCCATCCCTGACGGTGTTCAAGGCCAGGTTGGACAGAGGCAGGATGGTTTAATGTGAGGTATCCCTGCCCATGGCAGGGGGGTTGGAACTGGGTGATCTTAAGGTTCTTTCCAACCTTAACTATTCTATGATTCTTTTGTCTCTGCTCATGCCATTCACCCGTTCAGTTAGGTGTCTGTAGACAAACTTGCCTCACTTGTGACCCAATTGAGTTTAAGTCCGGCAGTTCAGTTGCTGCCTTAGGAGTGAGCATAGCTGTGCTTTTTTGGTTGAACATTGTTCTGTAGGGGTGAGGAACAATTCCAGTTTCTAGAATTGCATTATTTTGGTCTGACTGTTGGAGAGTACAGGAGAGCAGCTCCCCATGGTGCCAGAAGGGTTGGGTGCAGACTGACATGCCTAACTGCAGTCTTAAAGAGGAAATCTAATAAGGAGCCTTATTCTCTGTAGCTGGTAACCTTCAATTGTCATGAAAGTCAGAGCTTCTTGGCACTCAGAAAAATGTCATAGCTGTGAATCTTGAAGTTCTTTAATGGTGAGAATAGAGCACGTAAGTAGTTACAGAGAGCTGAAGTGCTGACCCGTATATACCTCATGGCCTTCTGCTTTGTTCCAGCCATGCTGGGGCAGAGGTGGCTCTGAAGCTTCTTCTCGCATAGTGGTACACCTTCCAGAAGGGTGCCTTTGGCATAGGGTGGCTCGGAAGTCCATTTGGCTAGCTCCATAAAAATACTGCTGCCACCAGTTTGCTTGCATTGTGTTCAGTTTGTGCCAGAGGATTGTCTCTGCTGTCATTTGGATGAGAAGCAAGGACATACAGTATTTTTTGATGTCTCCGTGCGTGGTAGTAAAATAAAGCTGTATACTAATCCCCACCATACTGGAAATATCTAATATTAAAGATTGAATAAATACCTTTCGTTATCTTGAAACCAATATAGTAAGTCCACTAACATGTTTAATCTCAGTGGAGCATAGGCATAGCTGAATCTTGGCTGACTTTGCTTTCTGTCAGCTGGATTTCTTCATTACCCTGTCTACTTGGATAGAAATGAGGGAGTACTGCTGTAATGGGTCACCTCGTTTTGGGGGGTTTCACACAAGTTTGAGTCTACCAAGCTAAATATTCACAATTTTTATAAATGAATTAGCAATTCTTTAATGGGGGAGGAGGGGACACAAATAACCCAAACCCAACCAAACTTGTTTACCTGTTCTTTCTGTGAATCAGTCTTCTGTAGCTTTACGTCAGTTGGTGTGTTGAGCAAAGCAGGTACCACGGGTGCCTGTGTCACAGTGGTGGTTACAACCTACTGTATTCAGGCTGTGTCTATCCCATGAGTATGTTGTGCAAGATCCTTGCTTGACCCAGAGGGAAGTGCTATAAAGAACCATAATTCTGTGGGTTGGAACTAAATTAGAATTGTTCATTTCTGTGGTGTCATTGGAAATACGACCTAAAAACAGGCAAAAACAAAATATCAGTCATCTAATCTACAGGGGAAAAAAGAAACAAAATTCTTACTAAAATATCTTTTAAAGAATCTTGTGCTACATAGTCTTAGCAAAGTACATGTAACAACTTCTAATTTTGAGTGTTCAAGTACTTCTGTACTTTTTCTGGCTTTTAAATAACTAGCTTTTCTTTCAAAGTCTGACTTCGAGTACTCAAGATCAAGAAATTTGACAAGCCTGTGCCTTAATTTGACAAAACATGTTGGAGCTAATGATTCCTTTTTTTCTTTTCCTGTTTTCATCATAATAAAAATTGTTAAACTGTGCAACTGCCTGAGCTGGGAACTTACTGTGTTAATTTAATAAGCAGTTGGAATCATCTAGAAAAATTTGGTGTTAAGTGGCAGCCCACAGGGAGGATTTGGTGGACTGACTCTTGAGTGCTGCCTTTGCTTTTTAAGATGTGGGGAGCACCTGTTAAGGCAGCACATAAAGGCAAAGAGGATCCTTTTCAGTGCTAGAGAGCTACCTGTCAGATTGTCAGCTATCTGGAAATGAGAGAATCGAGGTTCATCTTGCAGTTTCTTGCAGTACAGTATTCTGTTTAATGGGAGCTAGGTTACTGAGGCTTATTTAGTGCCTGCGTATGTAAGATTCTTGGGCTTCCAATTTGGCAGCTGATACTTCAAATCCTTTTATTATCCATGGATGCAGACTTTTTTCTTTTGTATACCAGACTTTTTGGATTACATTCTTTTTATTAAGGTATTGTATACTGGCTTGTAGAAAGCCATCCTTTGGTCACACAAGACTCATCTGCTACATTAACACAGCCTTCTCCCCATCAAGTCTCAGCATACAGCATTCTTTTTTGTACCTAGAATTGCAATCCAGAACACGTTCTCTGTAGCTGAATTCACTATGTAGGATGCAGAGAAAATGGGCAAAAAGTAAAGCTGTCTTGACTTTGAAATAGACTGTAATATAATTGAATTGTTGGTTCAGCACGTTGCAAAAGTCTGCTTGATCAAAACAGTGTGTTCTTTGTTTCTCTTTTTAGTCTCTGTTGGAAAAGTTCTTGATCCCTAATGCTTCGCAAGCAGAAAGCAAAGTTTTCTATTTGAAAATGAAAGGAGACTACTACCGTTACTTGGCTGAGGTTGCTGCTGGAGATGACAAGAAAGGTATTGTATGTCAGCTTGTGGCTGCATCTTGTCAAATTAGATTGCCTTTGGTGGGGCGGTGGCATGACTCTAAGAATAATTCTGATTTGGATGTAAATTTCTTTAGTGGCAGGCTTTCTGTTTGCTGAAGAAAAATCGTGGGTTGTTGGCTTTCAGATGAGTTCTGAAAGTTCCCATGTACCTGCCGTTTGAAGCAGGCAACAAATGTTCAGTCATGAAACCTTGAAATCGGCCCCTCATGCATGCATGCGTATAGGTTTATGAATTTTTCAGCCTGGCTGAATATTGGTTTTTACCTCTTTGTAGGGGGTCAGTCTTGTATCTTTTTAAAGCCTTGTTTGTGCCATTTCTCCTGCATCTGTACAGAATACAAAAAGCCTGCCTAGGTTCAGGAATCAGAGAGACTAGAAACCACCTGGAGAAAAAAAAGGAGTGATAAAACTCATCTTACTGTTAGGAAAATTTCTTCCATAACTGTGGTACTTTAATGTCCAGATGTTTTTTTTTTTATTTCCTCAAATTTCTTGTTTCTTCATTTAAACAGTTTGAAATAATTACAGGTAAGTTGTCTTTAGATAAATATAGTTAGAGAAGTTAATATAAGGCACTTAATATTATTAGTGGCCTAACTGCTGTTCATGAAGAAACAACCTAACAACATGTTGACTCCACGCACAGTTCACGTTCCGTTCAGAATGGTGCATAACGTTTAGATACAGGTTGTTGCAAATTGTGCAAATCTGTTTCTGGAAGCCAGTTAAGACTGGTGTCAACATGTTCTTAAGATCAGCACACTTCAGCACAGAGCCCCATCTGGTAACTTCTACTGGCTTTTTTCTTGAAGACTCAGGTTAGTCTGCACTCAGCCTGCAAACATAGGGGATGCTTTGGGATGTGCAGACAGTCTGAGTGCATGGATTTGGAAGCCTTGGGGGTTACTGGTGTGCTCAGCTGTGTCGCTGATGGTCGGTGGCACTCTGCCCTCCAGTAAGACTTGACATGTTCTTTGTGGTGATGTTGAACATGTGGTGCCCCTGTGAACTTGTGTAGCTCAAGCTAATAAGCCCTCCCAGTATGATACAGAAAGACATCTACATGACTTGGCAGAAACAGAGGTGAAACAGACTTGAACTACGTCTGCTCTGGCTTTGTGGTATATGTTATTTCCACCTTGCAGAATGTAGCCCTATTTCCCTGATAAGCTGGATAATAGAGAGTTGCATAAAGATGTTAAGACTTGGCATAGCAAAGCTTGATTTGACTTCTAGTGCTTACTGCATGCGAATTGACTCAGTCTTGGTGACTGCAGAATTGCAAGTGTAACCAGTTCCTTATATCTGTTACTGTACAGAGAGTAATTGTGTTTTCCTTTTGGTAATCTGTATTCACATGCATAGAAGATAAAATATTTTGAGTCCTGCAGTTTTTTTTCTGTTGAGGATTAAGTTGCAGGCTCTAAAATGAGCCTGCGAAAACCTTTGTTTAAAGTGGGTTTGAAGTTAGTTTTTGTTTAAGCCAATCTCTTGGCTGAGCAGCTTTTAGTGGGTTTCCAGGTGAGGAAAATGTTTTTGAAAACCCATCTAGCTCGTAGTTACTGTGACTCCTAAAATTAAGAGGTTTTTTTATTCTGTTTCTCCTTCCAGGTGTTTCATGTCACAGGCTTTTTTCTGTATACTGTCTCTGACCTTGAAGAGCAGTTGATAATTATTGTTTAGGAAATAATGGCCATTTGTTGGACAGTATTCTCTCAGCCTTTTTCAGTAAATATAAAGCTCCTAATTCTAGGAACTGGATTTTTATCTTCATAAGCTAGCTTGTTTATGTTATCAAAGAGCAGTGCAGTGGACAGGAATGTCAAACAGGTACCTCAGCCAGCTGTTACAGCCTTGGAACTGTAGAACTCTTTCTAAAGAATTCAAGGTTAAAATGTTGTGACTTTTATGTGCTGGGTGACTGACTCAAAACTAATGGAATACAGCAATTTTGCACCTTTTTTCTTTTTTAAAGTTATTTATGTTAAGGGAAGATTATTAAAAAAATAGTGTCAGTGTCATTCCTTGAAGTTACTTGGTTTTCGTGCTGCATACAAGTGAACAGTGATTGCGTAGACATCCTGAATATTGGCTAGTTATTTTCAGACTTGGAGCACTTGTGACTTGAATACTGATGTATTTTTGAGTCCTTGGTGCCTAAAATTCTTTATTTTTAAATACATGTGACTGTTGTTTTCCCTGAGATCATGCTGGATGCATTTCTGGTTTGATCCAGAAATGTTAGGGTTGGAGTTCTTTTGCATCTGAATTGAATGACTTCCTGCCCACCTTCTCAGATGCTGTTAACAATCCTGGAGAGTGCAGCAACAATGGTCCCTTTGTATTGGGTTCCTAGCTCCTCTCTTGCCTCCTGCAGTCATCAAGGACATAGTCCAGCTTGTGGGCTGTACTGGGCCATGATCTCTGACTTGCGCAGGCATGGTGTGCTCCTAAATTCAAGTGCATTCAGTGAGAAAAGTAACCATTGAGCTCTTTAATCTTAGTATACACGTTATAATTCGATATTTTTCCCCCAGGAGTTTAGAACTTGTACAGAAGAGCCAATTAAGAGAATGGTAAAAGATAGTCTCTAAAAAGGGCCCAATTATTTTTTTCTCCCTTACTTCAAAGTTTATAGGTACTATAAGTTTGAAGTTAGGTAAAAATTTTTTCTGTATCTACATTGGGAATGGATCTATGTTGTAAACTTTTAAAAATATATATGTAGTTTGGGTTGAGGGTATGCCACACTGTCTTTGCCAAGCAATTTGAATGGAAGTTCATAGATGACTGTTACTGAAAGGCAGTGATAGGCAAAGGTCATCAGTGTGACTAAAATGTGGATTTGTAATGCTTTGCTGTGTTTAAAGACATTGCATATTTCGTACTATCTCAAGCCAGTGTGTAGTTAAAACTTTGATTTTATACATTTTATGTAGGTGATGGGTTTTATATTCCTCAAGGGCTACAGAACTGCTGCAAACATTTGTAAATACAAGTACTTACAGGGTGGCAGGGAGAGACTCAAACCTGTGATTTGGTCAATGACAGCTTCCTTTTCTTTGTATATGTAATTTAAGAGTTGATTTAGTAAAATCTTTATAAAATAGCAACTTCTTTGGTGAAATGCTCGTTCACAGATGTTGACTCTTAACATACTTTGTTCATGCAAGCATGAACACAAGTCCTGATTGTATGTCTCAATACAGCATGTGAATTACTTACTTGTGGCTTTTGTTTGTGTGTGTTTTCCCCCAAAGGGATAGTGGAGCAATCGCAACAAGCGTATCAAGAAGCTTTTGAAATCAGTAAAAAGGAGATGCAGCCAACACATCCTATCAGATTAGGTCTGGCTCTGAACTTCTCCGTGTTTTATTATGAGATTCTCAATTCCCCGGAGAAAGCCTGTTCCCTTGCAAAAACGGTAAGTCTAAGGCAGGCAAAGTTCCCTTTCAGTTATTGACATAACCCTTTGTCACATGGCCAATGGAGTTGTTTGTTTTTATAACACTAGGCTTTTGATGAAGCAATTGCTGAACTTGATACATTAAGTGAAGAGTCATACAAAGACAGCACGCTAATAATGCAGTTACTGAGAGACAACTTGACAGTGAGTATCATTAAAGTTTATATGTTGTTGGTGACAGGATTGGTCTTTGGGGCACTTGGAGTTCATTCTTGGCTGTGGAGCTGTGTCTGACATATACTTACAGATGAGTTGACAGTACCTCATGTTTCTAAGCTACATCTTTTGCTTTTGCCTATTCTTTTTTAGTCCACATATTCACAGTTTTCTGACAGATGACAAATTGACCAATTTTTTTTTCAGGGTTTTGTTTTGTTTGGGTTTTTTTTGGTGGTTCCCCCCCCCCCCCCCCCAAATCTGAAGCAAATGAAATAGTAAAGTGAGCAACCATGCAATAGTGTAATTAGTGGCATAGTTCATGCCGTGCTCTTCATGGCAGGAATCGTTGCAAGCAAGAATGAAACAGTAAGAAGCATCTCTTGTCAGCAGCTGTAATCCCTGTAGTCTGATATCAGCAACCTTTGCAAAATAGCTGGACTTTTTTTAACAAAACCAGAAGTAAAGCTGTACAGCTGCATAACATGGGGGTTGCTGTATTTTGTGGGTTTGCTTCTAGCACCTAATTTCCTTGTTCCTTGGAACCTTTTCCACTGTAATAGCAACTGGACACTACTGAAAACACCGTTTGTAAGCAACAGCTGGAACAATCACGAAATGAATGTAAGAGATTTCTTAGGCTCTGTACTGAAGGCAGATACAGGGCTGGGCATTGCTCAGTGTCTGTGTGCACTGTCCCCTTGAATGAGATTGCTCAAGAGCTGTCCTGAATAAGTGGTATTGAAACAGAGAATAGAAGCTGACATTAATTGCTGGCTTCCCAGTAAAAATAATGTAAAACTTGTCATATGCGTTGGAAAGCAAATTGCTTCATACAAGAGCAGAAGTTGGACTGAGCTACCATAGTGTCTAAGTTACAATAGTAGCCCTAATAATTGATGTGAGCTTTCTATTATAAGGGAGAAGGCTGTAGACAGCTGCAGGATTCCATATTCTTGTACGAGTGCATTGATTCCATGTTTTTCCACAACTATTTAGAATAGTCATAGAATGGTTTGGGTTGGAACAGACCTTAAAGATCATCAAGTTCCAAACCCCTGCCATGGGAGTACTTTCCATTAGACCCTCCATCCCCATCCAACCTGACCTTGAGCACTGCCAGAGATGGGACAGCCACAGCTTCTCTGGGCAGCCTGTGCCAGTGCCTCACCACCTTCAATAGTGTAGAATTTTGTTTTCCTAGTATCTAATTTAAGTCTAACATCTTTCAGTTTAAGGGCATTCTCCCTTGTCCTGTCCCTAAATGCCCTTGTAAAAAGTCCTTCTCCAGATTTCTTGTAGGCCCTTTTTAGGTACTTGAAGCTGCTGTAAGGCCTCCACTTGAGGTAGAAAAGAATTCTTGATGTGTGTGTGGCTGACAAAGACTGCAGTCAATTCCATAAATGTAAGAAAGGGTCTGTTTGCTAGTTATGCAAATCTGTTACAATCTGTTAGGAAGCTTTTGACAGTGATTCAGCATGTTGATCAGTATGTGCAAGGAGCAGGATTCCTCAGTTGTCAGTTCTTTGTAAGTTGTCTCTGAATGGCTGAAGAAGCTGAGTGTGTGTGTGCTCAGCAAGGACTGGAGGCAGAGAAGTGTTCAGAGGGTTGTTTAACATGCCAAGTCGAAATCTGTTTAACTGAGATTGCTAGATAATTCCTTCTTTGCTCTTGTTATGAAGTTCTTTTGTTTTCCCCAGCAGATTTGTTAAACTGTGCTCTCAGTTGGTAATCCTCCCCATAGCAGTCAAGCCCTTTTTATTTAATCAATAGAGGTATGTATATTTTTAGACTGAGTACTGGGAAAAATTTCCACACCAAAAGGGTTGTCAAGCATTGGCATAGGCTGCCCAGGGAAGCCATCGAGTCCCTGTCTCTGGAGGTATTTGAAAGATGTGTGCTTAGGGACACAGTTTAGTGGTGGACTTGGCAGTGTTGGGATAATGGTTGGGCTTGACGATCTTAAAGGCTTTTCCAACCTAAGTGATTCCGTGAGTCTGTATTCTAGAGGTGAGGATTTAGGGTAGAAGCCTCTGATAAAGCTGTTCTTACTGATTGGTCCTTATAAAAGTAGCACTGAAATTGGGACTAATGTGGTATTATAACATAGCATAGACTATAGTGCAGGGGCTAGAAACAGACTTGTCTCCAGTATGCTATTGTCTCCAATAAAATAACTTGTGCTTAATGCCCTCAGTAAGGAATATTGAGCACAGGTATCATGTGTGATGTTCAGAGCAAGAGCAGGGTTACTGGTCTTCATAGAATCATGGAATGGTTTGGGTTGGAAGGAACTTTAAAGACAACTTAGTTCCAGCCACTTGCCATGAGCAGAGACACCTTCCACTAGACTGGGTTGCTCAAAGCCCATCCAAACTGGCCTTGAACTGTTGGGGATAAGGCAGCCACAGCTTCTCTGGACAACCTGTTCCCATGTCCCACCACCCTCACAGAGAAGAACTTTGTTGTAGTATCTAATCTAAATCTGCTAGCTTTTGCTTAAAAAGCCATTCCCCTTTGTCCTGTCATTAAATGCCCTTGTATAAAGTCCCTCTCCAGATTTCTTGTAGCCCCCTTTTAGGCACTGGAAGCTGCTCTAAGGTCCCTCCGAAGCCTTCTCCAGGCTGGACAAGCCTGGCTCCCTCAGCCTGTCTCTATAGCAGAGGTGCTCCAGCCCTCTGGTCATCTTCATGGCCTCCTCAGGACTTGTTCCAACAGGTCCACATCCCTCTGTTGTTGGAGGCCCCAGAGCTGAATGCAGGTTTTTCTGTTGTCTTGTACTCCTGGAAAAGATAAAATGTTTCTGATGATGGAGGGTTGTTTTTTTTTCCAAAGCATCTTGTGAGACCATAGCGATACTAAGCTGTAGGTAGAGAATTATCCTTGGGTTTTACCACCTTACGCTATGGAGAGTGAAGGATTTGGTTAATGCTGATGGAACTCCATAGAGATTGCAAATCATACTGGGCTGGTAATAGTTTGGAAGCATCCACTGGGCAACATACTTGGTTCACAAAGCAATTTCTTTGCCGTGGGTGTTGGTCTGGAACTGATGCTTAGTTTCCTTAGTTGGTGCTTAATGTTGATATATGGCTCCTTAGTATGATTTTATGGAGCTGAAAATGAGATTTTATGTGTACTGCATGTTTACCCTGGTTTTCTTGGGGGGGGGGGGGGGGGGCGGGGGGGGGGGGGGGGGGGGGGGGGG
>JASSUY010044869.1:0-12980 GCA_032466535.1 Forpus xanthops
TGCTCCAAGATTTTGCCAGGCACAGAGGTGAGGCTGACTGGTCTGTAGTTCCCCAGCTCATCCATTTTCCCCTTCTTCAAATATGATGGACAGTGGCTTAGTAACTTCATTTGCTATCTCCTTCAGGACACACAGACGGATTTCATCAGGTCCCATGGACTTGTATACGTTCAGGTTCCTAAGATGGTTTCGAACCATATCCTCTCCTACAGTGGGCCCAGGGTCTTCATTCTCACTATCCCTGCGTCTGCCTTCCAAGACTTGTGTAGTATGGTCAGAACATTTTCTGGTGAAGATTGAGGCAAAGAAGTCATTAAGAATCTCAGCTTTCTCCAAATCCAGGGTAGCCAGTTCTCCCAATGGCTTCTGAAGAGGGCCCACGTTGTCCCAAGCCTGTCTTTTATTTGCAATAAATAGAATCTCTTCCTGTTATCCTTAACATCCATAGACAAGTTTAACTGTAACTGGGCCTTAGCTTTCCTAATCTGATCCCTAGCTTCCCAGAGA
This sequence comes from Forpus xanthops, assembly GCA_032466535.1. Taxonomy (NCBI): domain Eukaryota; kingdom Metazoa; phylum Chordata; class Aves; order Psittaciformes; family Psittacidae; genus Forpus; species Forpus xanthops. The sequence continues at coordinate 508 of JASSUY010044869.1, forward strand.
ACACCCCTATACTCTTTCCAGGCCTCCTGCCCTTGCTTCCACCTTTATAAGCCTCCTTTTTCTTTCGAATTTTCCTCAGCAGCTCCTTATGCATCCAGGTAGGTCACCTGGCCCTCCTTCAGTACTTCCTTCTAGTAGGGATGGTATCGCTCCTGAGCTTGCAGCAGGTGATCCTTGAATATCAACCAGCAGTCTTGGGCCCCCATCCCCTCTAGGGCTATATCCCATGGAATCTTACTGAGCAGGTTCCTGAAGAGGTCAAAGTCTGCTCTCTTGAAGTCCAGGACAGTGAGCTTCCCGAACACTCTTCTCACTGTCCTGAGGATCTCGAATTTGACCATTTCACGATCGCTGCAATCAAGGTTGCCTTGGAGCATCACATTTCCCACCAGTTCTTCCATATTTGTGAGGATGAGGTCAAGCATGGCACATCTCCTTGTCGGCTCCTCCATTATTTGCAGAAGGAAGCTTTCTTCCACACAACTGAGGAACTTTCTGGATTGCTTGTGCCAGGCTGTACCATCCCTCCAACAGACATCAGGGTGGTTGAAGTCCCCCACGAGAACAAAGGCCTGTGAGCATGAGGCTATTCCTATCTGTCTATAGACATCTTCATCCACTGAGTCCTCTTGGTCAGGCGGTCTGTAACAGATCTGCACAATAATGTCTCCCATTGCTGTCCTCCCTTTAAGCCTGACCCACAAACTCTCTGCCGACTGCTCACCTGTCCCCATAGTTCCATATTCTCCAGCCCATTCCTAATATAAACTACAACTCCCCTTCCCTGACTACCAGGCCTGTTTTTCCTAAAGAACCTGTAACCTTTCATTTCAACATGACAGTCATAGGAGCCATCCCACCATGTTTTCTGTGATACCTATAATATCATACCCCCATAGACATGCACACATCTCCAATTCCTCTTGCTTATTCCCCGTGCTACAAGCATTTTTATAGAGGCATCTGCGCTGAGCTCCTGTTAAAGCTGGCTCATTGGCTGGAGCAGCTGGAGTATCTCTACATTGCTCTGAATGTTTATCATAGGCACTGGGAACTGACTGGGTATGTTGGGATGGAATGATGCCCCCTCCCCCAACACATCTAGTTGAAAGCATCCTTGACCAGGCTGGCAAGCCTCCTACCAAATGCACTCTTCCCTTTCTTTGTCAGACCAGCTCCACCAGCCCACAGTAGACCTGGCCTAGTAAATTGAGTCACATGTTCAAGGTACCCAAAGCCCTGACTATAGCACCACCTTTCTAAACATTTTTTAACCTAGCCAGTCCTCCTAGCCTTTTTAAGATCCTCTCCTGTATCCTGGAGTACTGATGAAAAGACAATTTGAGCTCCAGAGCCCCTAACCACCTCTCCCAGAGCTCTGTAGTCCTTCTTTATGTTCTCCAGGCTACTGCTATCTATATCTCTAGCACCCACACGGATCACTAGAAGTAGGTAATAGTCAGTGGGACTGACTAGAGCAGGCAGCTTCTCTGCTGAGCCGCTGGTAGGCAACGCACCTCCCTTGAGCCGGGGTCAGGCCAACAGATGGGTGCCCCTGTTCCTTTCAGAGTAGTCTCCTACTACTACAGCCCGCCGCTTTTTCTTGGCAGCACCAGTAGTGATCTTCTTTACCACTGCATCAGCTGGTTATTCATGGTGAGGTTCCTGGTGGGAGTGTGGCTCCTCATCAGCCCCTTGCAAGATGGCAAAGAGGTTCTGGGTAGGAACAACAGATTGAGGAGGAAGCTCCTTGCTTTTAATTGTCCTCTTCCTCCTTTTTTTTTTTTTTCCTGTCACTGTTTCCCAGCATCCTGGGTTAGCAGTGTCTTTACCTGCATGTGCGACAGGAGATGTTTGAGGCCCCTGCACAGTCAGGTCCTGGAGCAAGCAGCGCTGTTTCCCCGCAGCTTCTCTCACACCTTTCAGCCCAGTGACAGTGTCCCTCAGCTCAGCCACTGCTGCAGGAGGACCTCCACCAGGGAGCACAGAGTGCAGCCCTGCCCATTGCGCACCCTCCTCTCATGAGAGTAGTGCAGGCGCTCTCTGCACCCCGAGCTCTGCACTGCAGCCTCTCCTCTCATCTGCTCTGTCTGGGTGCCTACACCGGCCACTGCCAGGGCAGCCAGAGCAGATCTCCCAAACCAATCCCTGGTCATATTTCGAGTGTTCACCATTCCGCTCGCCTGCCTGCACAAACTGCCTCGAATCCACCTTATTTGCCTGCCTTGGTCTCTGGAGCTTCCTGGGGTAGGTTTTTAACCACTTAGGGCTGGTGCCACCCCTTCTGAGTCAACTGCTCGTGTCTGCTGAGCTGCCAGCCCCTGGGCAAGCCCTGTCGAGGACTTGAGTCTCCCTCAGTGCTAGTTGCTCCTCCGAGTTGAAGCTCCTGAACGCTGAGCATCCCCTCTCGAGACAGTCACCTCAGCAATCGATATTCAAAGCCAAATAAAGAATCGTATTTTACCGATTTGGCTTTCAAAAAGTAAGTTGACTATATTTTCCATATATGTACATCTATCTACATGTATATCTATCTACATACATATCTATCTATCATCATCTATCTTTCATCTATCTATCATCTATTTATCAACACATGCAAGTGATTGCTTCTTCCTATTCAGTGAGAGAACATAGATAGATTCATATTGTAATTTCAAGAATGAAATCATTTATAATAGGAGGATGAACTGCCTCCTGTTATTAGCACTGAGAAGAGGGTTATTCTATCAACGTGTATAAACACCTGAAGGCAGTATATAAATAACTATGAATAAAACACATTTATCTCAGTGATATCCAATGAAAAGACAGGATGCAATGATAACAAATTAAAAATACAGGAAGTGTCATTTGAACATGAGACAAAAATTTTCCCCTGTGAGGACTGTCAAACTTGGGAACAAGTTGCCTTCATAGGTTGTGAAGTCTCCATCCTTGAAAACATTCAAAACCCAACAATACATTGTACAGTACAACTTGCAGAAATTGAACCTCCTTTAAGTAGGCCTTAGGGCTTAAGCAAGCATCTAGAGGTCCCTTGCCACCTTAATTATTCTATGAATACATAATTACACTTCAAGAATTTCTACTTTGAGCTTCCTTTCTAGGACAATCATCTACTAGCTCTAATTCTGAGGGAAGAAAGACCCCATCTGCAGTTTCCAAACAGCAAAACCACTGCAGTGAGTTAAATAAGAATCAGTCATGCAAGTTAAAACTTTGCTATGTCCATTTCACTGCAGAAAAAACAGGGGTACCATAAGGAAAAGCACTTCTCTGGAGATCTGAAAACAAGCAGGTAGCTTTAAAGCATCAGTAATGGTCAATAAGAGAGCTGACTCGAACAAAGAAAAGCCTTCTAAAAGTTTTCTTATGTGCTGTGCAAATTTTTGTTGACCTAGCAGATAATTTATCTTTAAAAAGTTGGTAGGTAATGTTTCAGTAATATATATTATTTTTTTATTATCCATAGAAATAATAATCTGAAAATTTCAGCCCATGAGAAGCTCAAACACCAATGTGGCACACCAGTCATTAAAATCCTTTATGACTGGTCTAAAAAAATATGACTCCTGATAACAGCTTATAATTACCATAAGCAAATATGTATCAAGTTTTATCTCAACATTTCGATCCCATTAATCTATGCAATCTTGCATTTTCTCCTTTCCTGAAAGTTTGTCCTGAAATCCTCTTTATCTCAAGATTAATTTCTAGCTCTTTCCATATCTCTCCTTTTGCCTCTTAGTTCCATATTCTGATCTGCCTCTTTATTAAGCAGTTCTGGTGGAACTGCACTTAGGCCAGTTGTCTTATTAACTGCAATCCTTTCCTTTTTACTTTTTTATTTTTTAATTCTTTGTATACTACTGTTCTGTATGATTTATGGCTGTGTTATGCTAGACATAGGCAGAACAACTGAGGAAAATTTATTAACTTTCAACAAGATTGACAAAACACACTGTGCAGACTATGGAGATATTTACTACACAGAAAACGTAGATGGGAAATGGAACGCTGCCTTCCTTTGTCAGCAAAATAAGCATCCAGTTTGAGATTGGGACTCTTCTTTCTCCTGTGATCTCATTTCTGTGAATACATTGTTGGAGATAAAAATGTCAGCCTCTCTTATTTTCTGGTCACACATTTAATAGTCTAGTAACAAATGTAGTCTGATGAAATCCTAGAGGCAGAAATTGAAGTATTCCTGTTTCTTATTCAGCATGATGACTTTTACTTAGATTGTTCACTGTCTAACAGGCATGTTTTTAAGTACACTCAAATTGTACATCTCACCGTGTTCCATAAAAAGAATACCCTGTTTTATATACATTGAAGAACTGGTCTCTGTGCCTTTCATATAACTGAGCTTAACTGCCAGGGTTTAATAACATATTTAACTTTTTTTTTTTCTTTTTTTCCACTGGTGTTTAATAATTTTCAATACTTGAAAGAGCCTTAGAACAAGAATTTGACCTACTGTGTTAGGAAGCTTTTTGCAGAACATGCCAGGCACTCCTATAAATTCAAATCTCCCAATCCCAGATTTTCAATATTCCAGTGATTATATAAGCATTACTTTATTATTGAAGTGTTTCACATAACGACCAATTTGGTGGTCATGATTGAGAACAGTTGCTACTATCAATATCAATAGGAAAGAGTTTGAAACAAGTAAATGCCACCTAGCAGTTAAGTGCTGGACTATTCATGAGAAGCAGCAAGGATATTAACAGGAAGGATAGAAACGGCAAGGATATTAGCCAGCTCACTGAAAACATTGTGGATTGAGGTTTCAAATTTGGATACCAAAAGTTGAGATTAGGTAACAAATTCCCTCAGTGAGCCTAGTCTTGAAATGGCAAACTCTTTTATTTATTGCAGTGTTCACAAAATTCTGAAATCCTCTAAACCGCATACATATGTTCTATAATTTTAAAAATCTTTCTTCAGAACTGCTGTTTATTTTATTACCATTTCTTACCATTTATTTATTACCATATTTTAGTGTTTGCAGTTTTTACATTCTTTTGTCTTCTGCAAATACATTTTTCACAAAGATTCTACTCTCTGCAGCTGCTGGTATTTTTTTTTACCTAAAGCATGTATTTGGCTTACATTTTTAGTGTTTAAAATAATTTCTTGACTTTCTTGAGAAAGACTGCTGGATAGCCTGGTTTCTTCATTTGTTAGTTAGTATCCATTGCTCTTTTCTTAGAAGCTTTAATTTCTTAGTGTGTTTAGAAAATAATTTTTGATAACTACTATAAAGGTTTAGAATAGTTTGGTTTATTAGTATCAAATGAAAAGGCTAATCATACATGTGACTAAGAAATTTTTCTCCCTTTTTTGATACTTTTATGAAGCTGGGGAGCCTAGAGCTATGTTTGAGAGAGTTTACCACCTCTTCCAAATCTTAGTCTCTATATGTTTCATTGTGTTATATACCATTTTTACTAAACTTGAAGAATGTAGGTGTTCTGGTTTTTGTTTTCTTTTATGAAAAAAAAAAAAAACCAACAGTTATAAAGATAAATTTATGAGCTAAAAACCTAAACATAAACATAGATTTTGATAACAGTTTTAGGTTCTATCTAGATCAACATGTCCTATCCCAAATTTTCTGCTTATATTGTATTATAGTCCAACCAAATCTTTTCCCAGTAATTTGCTTCTTATTGATGTTATCTTTTTCTTTTTCTTTTGTCCCACAACCTCAGCTGCTATTAAGCATAGCAAACAATTTAAGGACTCTTTTTCTCTCAGAAGTCTAATGTCTTTATGCCCCTGTGATAATTTTATCCTTTTAACCTGAAAAAAATCTACGGTGTCAATGTTTCTAACTTATTCTACCCCCAAACAGTACATGTAGTCTTTCATCTTGCTTTCCTTAGTTAACATTTAAGACACTGCTTCAGGCTGCCTGCAAAGTTTGTATTATCAAGCATAAATACAGTAAACATTGTGATGGAAACATAATTCATTTTAACTATCCACATCAGATAATTCTATTCTTGTCTTTCAGAAGAAAACATGTTAGGAAGCTTCTGCCCTTTCTTCTCTGTTTCTCTCTTGAAGGTTGTTGGAGGTATAGGTAGTTGATTCATGTTTTAGAGATGCCCTTGGTGTTATGACTTGTAAGACAACAGAATTAAGCAGTGTTCTAATTCCATTACTTTATTTTGATTTAATAGGCATCTTCTGGAATCCCTTCACGCTAACAGCTCAGATGTTTCAGTTAGGAAAAGAAGTTACTAAAAACCTTTCTGTTAGGAATAAGTCTTGTCTACCCATGTTTGTATCAAAGACATTAGATTCCCATTTAACCACTCCTTGTCTGCCATTAGTTTTGACACATATTCATTATTTCCCATTCTGTAACAGAAATTTTTTCAGTGATTGCCAAACTTATGGCATTTTTAGACAGACGGATTTATTTTCTTATTGCTAATCACCAAGTACTGAATTGAAGAAAAGGGAAATAAAAAAAGGGTTTAGGTATCTAAAATTGGGCTTCAGTTGAATTTAGGAGCTCAGATCCAAATCTGTAATCCTGAAAATTCCTACTTAGTTGATTTCTAAAACTTAAGGCATCTGGTTGTAAAGGTCTTTCAGCTTTTTACCAGCAAGTTTCATGATTCAAACATAAGTACAAAGTCCTTATCTTCTGGCAGAATGAAACTGTTTGGTATCTACTTTAAACCCAAATAAAGGCAAAGCATTAGCCTTTTTAAACATCATGGAAACACTGTCACATCTATGGGATCAGTCTCACAAAATGCACTGGGGGTAAAAAAAAAAACAAACCAAACTTTTTTACCCATCTTTGGCCATCAGCAGAAACATCTTCTGTTTAACGAGAATGAAAGAGCTTTGGTTTGGGAAGAATGAGCCCAAGTTTTTTTGAATTCTCCTAAAAATTTCCAGGATCTGAATCCCAAAAAATAAGAAATCTAGTTTATAGCTTGATTCCTGTTCTGAAGAAGGACATGTGGTCTGCCTCATCCCTCTGTGTATCATGTCTTGCCAAACACATTTTGGTAGATTTCTGTAACTTTCTGAATCACCCTTAAGATGTACTGACAGCTTTCCATAGATGGGGTGGAGAGCCTATGTGTGGGTAAAGAGAGTTATTTTTGTTCTGTACTAGCTGGCAATCACATTAGTTTAGCCAAAATGCCTCTAAGTAAAAGCATAAGTAAAAGCAATGACCACATCTTTCAAACCAGTCCAAAAACTACAATGTGATAAAAGAGCTCCAAGATGACAGATGTGTTCATACAAGTATTTGATCAGCTGTACCTGTTTTTAACACATCCTTAGTTTCCTCAGGTCACTAGTGTCACTAAGATTAGGCCTTCCTTGGGTTAAGAACAATTCACCATGACAGTACACTGGCACATCTGACTAACAGTCCAAATATCTTAAACTATATAATATCTACAGAAGACTAGAAATGTCCAACTGCTTTCTCAAAAAAAAGGTATAAATGTTACAGAAGCTTACATTTTAATATTTCTCTGCATATAATGTTTTGGTCCTGAATCAAATACAAAGCAGGCTTTACAGCTTTTAAGTAATTTCTGGCTTAACGCATGAATGGTGTAAGATATGAAAGGCATAAAATACCTCTACTTAAGAATCAGGACCATTTTTTCATAAGTAAAGAGTGTTTTATTCAAGCCATACTAAATAACTTTTTTTGGTTTTTGCTTCCTATTTATATTGCATATATTTTTCTGGTCTTGGTCATTTCTTATTATGTTTCTCTGTCTTTTTACCTTTGTGTTGGAAATTAAAAAAATACTGTAGCATGTATGTATCCCATTGTTGTTCCAGATTCACCTTCTTCCCCACCTCTCAAATCCAGAGTAAGAAGCAATTGAACCAGGAGAATTTTCAGGTAGTGTCATAGATCTAATTACATGTGACCATAACATTCGCATTCCTAAAAGATTAAAACCTCTTTAATTCTCTTGATGATGTTCCATGCTTTTTGTTATGGCCTTTCATCCTAAAAAAGCAAGACATTGTTTGAGAATTTGGCATCCAGGATATTATGATAGTTCATATTTGGAATGTAACATGCAACATCAGCAACGTATAGAATCTCTGCTTCAGCCTGTGCTAAGGATTGGCAAGGTAAGCTGTTTAATAATGATTTTTCATCATATCATCACAGCTACAGCAGTTATTTCAAATGGGATTTATGTACTCAAATGTACGTCTGAAGTGTACATAAACATCTGGTCTAATCATCCAAACTCCCTTTTCTATAGACAATGGAGAGATGCTAGCAATTCCATGAGTTCCTTCCCCTTGGATTATTAAAAAAGGGTAAGATGAAGCATGCCCAGAAAAAAAAAAGAATCTATTTGTCTCTCCTGACTTTAAAGGTATTCATGATATTCTGCATGGCTATAGATATATGATGAACTTGTAAAATCACATAAGAGTAATTCCACCACTAAAGTCACCTATACATGTACAATTTAGTATGTTTGAAACAAAAAAAAAAAACACAATTGATATTTTTCTCTCTCCCTGACTACTAAGAGCTATAGATCAAACAAAATCTCTTGGTGAATTTTTTCTATGTATTTTATCCCACAGGAAGCCCACAATCCCTGGCTACTTAACAGATTTTAATTCTGTCTCTAACTAACTGATTAGCTGTCAATTCAATTTACTTGACAACTTTAGACTATGAACTCTGCTGTGTATGGAAAACTTGCATAGTTTATAAATCTTGTGAAAATTATTTCAGGCATACTTAGATACCAAAACTGGATACACAAAAGCAAGTTCTGGACTATCAGTTTTTTTGGTGCAGACACAGACCTAAATGAATAGAATCATCCTAATTTTGGGCCTAAGCTAGTGATGTGCTTTTATACACAAAGTTTTTCCTGGAAGACATTCATTATTAATGAGTACAAATGCCATCTCAAGCTGGTTTTCAAGAGCTATCTCTAGCTTACAAGCAGTAGCATTATGTAAGTTTTCCCACTGTCTGGAATGCACCAGTCCTCCTCTATGGCTGCTAATTGGAAACCAACCACTCTCATAAAGTCTGCAGGTTGTACAGAAGCTTCTTCCAGGAAACAGATTTCAAGGTTTAGCCCAGCCATGAGTAGGCTGGCTGCCATTGCAGGCACAGCTGATCTTCCCAGTGAAATGCAAACTTTTCTCACTTCATTGGGAGGTCTTGAAATGTCCAGATTAGTATCTGGGTAGAGAAACTGGTTAATTCTAATTATTTGGCAATTGATTTGCACGGAACAGTATTAACAAACCAAATGAGGGAATTATAAAGTGATCTTAGAGCCTTGTGAGGCAAAACCCTTGCAGAGGGAAGCTTGATTATAAAGAGACTGTGTACTGTCTTCTCAGTAATTTGGTAGTTAGCAAAAAATGTCTTTTTCTTTTGCTGTGTGGACCACCTGTCACTACATTTGCAATGTCTTTGTGGCATGTTTGCTCACTTGGAGGTTTTTGCTTGACTTTTCTCCTGCTCTCAACCCCAACTGATAAAGGGCTTGTGTTTATATGGCATTGAATTTCATTTTCATTTTTTAATTCTTTTGGAATTATTGCCCTTACAACATCACCCAGTGTAATAAAAGTCTGCCTTTCCTAATCTTAATTCAGCATGGTGTCGATTACCTTATCTATTCTCAGCACAGCAATCACCTCCAGAGCCATATAAAGAGGCAGGCAATGCACATCATTGTCTGTAAAACACCTCAAAAGTCTGTGCAGCAGCCAGTTTTCAAAAGACCTTGGCCAAAATTTTGAATTCTGTCCCATGCTAGTTCTCAAGTTGATTTGGGAAAATTTAGCCCACAGTATGCTTAGATTTTAGAATAAAACTACTGAATGTCCATTTCAGCTTTCTTAAGTACATTCTGAATTATCTTCCAATATTAGAAAAAAATGGCAAACATTAAATGTTTTCTAATACTCCCTTGTTCTTAAAAACGCTAGATTCATATCCCACACTTACATATGTGTATTTCTGAATATGCATACGCATTCTTTTATGTTTAGGACATTCACTCTTTTTCATTCAACACTGAATCAAACTTCCTTGTTTAATAGTTTCAGAGGTAGGAATACTGCTTTTAATGGTGATCTATTGCTCCCTTTACTTTAATGAGGATTTACCAAGTTTCTGACTGAATGGCTCATGAGCATGCAAAAAGCAAATTCACTGCACATGTGCCATTTGATTGCACATGCATCATAGGTGCAAAAGAGCCAGCTTGCTTTGCACCCTTGAGTATTGGAAGCTCTGCAGAGCAATGAGGTAGACCATTACGTATAAAATTTATTTGTTATCCTCTTTCCACTTGGTTATCCTTTGCTCTGATCTGTTTCTCCTCTTCTTCTCCAGATTTCCAATGATATCTGCCATCTTACGTCATGTTTGCAATCCACCAACCCCCTGCCAAATGTAGGGTAATGGGGATACAAATGATAACATAGGTGAATGTAAAGAGGAAAAGGTGGTCTTATGCTGAGTTTTCAATAGAACTGAAGTGCCTAGGTAGTGCAAAAGATGCTGCTAGTCATAATCTGCTTCATTAGGCACCTAAATGCCCCTGAGGATTCTGCTTTACGAGATATAAGACAAAATTATTTTCTAAAAGCTGAGACACAAAAAATGGGGAAATGAAGCAAAGAAAAGTGGAAAGAGGAAAATGAAAAAAAAAAAAAAACTACAAAGGCGCAGCGGGGACAGAGTCTCCCCAGGGGGGTGACAGGGGCTCCCTGGGCTTCATCAGAGCAAGACTTTGCAGACAGGGCCCATTTCATCACCTTAACCAGGAGCAGGGCAGCCATGGGGCACTGGGAAAGCACCAGTCTGGGTACCAGGCACCTCCCTGGGGACAGGTATGGAAGATGCTGGCTCAGGACATGGGTCTGCCGGTGGGCCTGGCTCAGCAGGACCCACAGCTGACCAGGGCAGGGATGTAGGGAGCTGGAGACTAGCCCTCTTATGGAACTGCTGAGGAAAAAGCTGGTAGGCCAGGGGAGTGAAATGGGCCACGGGCAGGGCAGGAACAGGTAGTGATGTAGGTGCCTTCAAGGCCCTGACAGCTATGAAAGGTACATGACATTAGTTTAGCAAATAGGTCTCTGTATCTGTATATTAGATACCTATCCTAGCTTCACATGCCCAGGTTATTTTAAGATATGCTTTTTGAACTGTGTTCATTCCACTTCGAATGAAGGAAGGCACCTAAGGTAGGATGGTAACATTTCTAGTTTCCTTGGTCAATGGGAGAGATGCAGAACTTTGGAAAGCTTTTCAGCCCAAGATACGAGCTTTCCTCTGAGAGTTATCTAGGTCTCTCCTTCAAGTAGCTCTTTATTTTGACTTTATAAAGATGACTGTACTCTTCAGTATTTCACTTAGGTGCCTCAAATTAGGTAGGATGATGTTGTGAGTTACTGCCTGTGATATTTCTCTCCATAAGACCCTTTTGTGCGTCTTATAGGATCATAGAATCATAGAGCAGTTAGGGTTGGAAAGGACCTTAAGATCATCTAGTTCCAACCCCCCTGCCATTGGCAGGGACACCTCCCACTAAACCATGCCACCCAAAGCTAGGTCCAACCCAGCCTTGAACACAGCCAGCAATGGAGCATTTGCAACTTCTCTGTACAAGCCTGAAAATTGAGCCTTGAGGAGATGCAATGATCTAATCCCTTTTTTCTTACTAATTATGAAAAATAAATGAAATAATTATAAGTAGATAATTACTGCTTCTGCAAAGAAAAGCACATAGAAGACTTTCTTCTTGCCATCTTGCCTCTTTCCTCCATGAAAAAAAAAAGTGATGTAGATGTATTACTTTTTCTTATGATTAATGCTGATTTCACCAAATCTGCACTAGAAGAATGAGCTATAAAAGCAAAGAGAGTGCTAAAGTGGGATGTGGACTATTGCTGCACCTGTGGGTGTGTGCTTCTCAGCATCAGTATTCTTTTTTTTTTAATCTCTTGCTACAACTGGAGAAATATAACCCCTATTTTCTAGAAGGGGAAAATGGATGAGCTGGGGAACTACAGACCAGTCAGCCTCACCTCTGTGCCTGGCACAGCTGCAGGTTGGGCAGAGAAGTGATTCAGAGCAGCCCTGCTGAGAAGGTCTTGGGGGTGTTGGTCGATTTAAAAATGGACATGAGCTGACAGTGTGTCCATGAAGCCCAGAAAGCCAACTGTACCCTGGCCTGCATCAAAAGGAGTGTGACCAGCAGATCGAGGGAGGTGATCCTGGCCCTCTTCTCTGCTTTTGTGAGATCTCATTTGGAGTATTGTGCGTAGTTCTGTCATCCTCAACTTAAAAAGGACATGGAACTGTTGAAACAAGTGCAGAGGGCCACAAGGATGATCAGGGGACTGGAGAACCTCCTGTATGAAGATAGGATGAGAGAGTTGGGGCTGTTCAGCCTGGAGAAGAG
>JASSUY010044870.1:0-37199 GCA_032466535.1 Forpus xanthops
TGTCCATGTCACTGACAAAGATGTTGAACAAGACTGGTCCCAACACCAATCCCTGAGGGACACCACTCGTTACTGGTCTCCAGCTGGACATTGAGCAGTTGAGCACAACACTTTGCATGCAGCCATCCAGGCAGTTCTTTATCCACCGAGTGGTCCATCTATCAAATTGATGGGTGATATCTCCAACTTAGAGACAAGGATGTCATGTGCGACAGCGTCAAACACTTTGCATATATCCAGGTAGATGACATCAACTGCTCTACATCCCTGTCCATCAGTTCCGTAGCTCCACCATAGAAGGTCACCAAATTGGTCTGGCAATATTTCTCCTTAGTGAAGCTATGCTGGCTGTCACCAGCTGCTTTCTTTTTTCTCATGTGCCTTCCCATGTCTTCCAGGAAAATCTGCTCCAAGATTTTGCCAGGCACAAAGGTGAGGCTGACTGGTCTGTAGTTCCCCAGCTCATCCATTTTCCCCTTCTTGAAAATAGGGGTTATGTTTCTCTTTTTCCTGTTGTCGGGAACTTCACCTGACTGCTTGAAGGCTGAGGCAAACAAGTTGTTAAGAACCTCAGCTTTCTGCAAATCCAGGGTAGCCAGTTCTCCCGATAGCCTCTGGAGAGGGTTCATGTTGTCCCTAGTCTGTCTTTTTTTCACACTGTACCTATAGAATCCCTTCCTGTTATCTTTAACATCCGTAGCCAAGTTTAATTCTAAGTGGGCCTTAGCTTTCCTAACCTGGTCCCTATCTTCCCCGACAACATCCCTGTATTCTTCCTAGGCTGCCTGTCCTTGCTTCCACTGAACTATTCCTCTTAGGTAATGTAAAACTTGTTTGAAGTAGATGCAGGAAGTAGCACTGAATTAGGGTGGAATTTTCCATTCCTGTGTTTTCTAAATAATTAGGAGTTATAAAGTAATTTCTCTTGTTGCAAGAGCCCTTCAAGCATACACAAAGTAGATCTCCAGAGAACTAAAGCTTCCGCTAGTTTTCAAGTGATTCTTTTCCTGCAGTGGGGTGCATCTTTCTTTGATTTGATAGAGTTGACCCAATTGCTTAAAATGCTGTATAATTCACTACTGTTGCATTTTTACAGGACCTTGTATTATTGTCTATTTTCTAATAAACAGATGTGAATGTCTCAATTTGTGAACCATTCATAAACGTATTACTACTTCAGAAGTACTAAAAACTGTCTGATCAAGTATTTCAAGTTCAGTGCAGATAGTGTGCTATTCATATTTTTGGCATGCTTCTTCTAAGTTTTCATAAATGGCTGTTGGAAACCTGAATGAGTATGGATTTTTCTTTCCCTAGTATTTTATCTGTTTGCAATCTGTGTTTGAAATTACCTGTATGAAATGATTTATCTGTAAATTTGGATACTTATGTGGGTACATGTGTGAACGTGTATAAACACATAATGAGTGTTATACATACATATACATCTGCCATTATTGTACTACCATCTCTCAGTGCTAAGAGGCTTTTGGAATATATATATATATATATATATATATAAATATATATATCAAGTTGATGCTCAGACTTCATACCTCTGAAAAAGTTTGAGCCAAATTAATTGTACCATATTTGGTGATCTGTACCCATTGCACTTTGTTGCTAGTATTCAGTTAAGTACTTAACTTGGCTACTCATTGATCCCATGTATTTATGCAGAGCTGTGCTCACTTTTAAATTCAGTTTCCTCAGGGAGAATACAAATATTTTTAATTTTGTTTTGTGAGCCATATGTTCAAGAGCCGCTACTACTTTGCTGTTTCAACTTTCTTTGCCTTTTTCTGCCTTCACAGTACTCCACAAATTCACTAGTGCCATCTAAATAGAGCACTTGTAAATATACCACTAAAAAAAAGTTTCTCCTACAATGTGATTTTATCGTGAACTCCCATTTATTTAGTTTATCCTAATATCCCTGTTGCTCAGTTCTTATTTAAAGTGCATCTCTCTCTGCATATGTTTTGTGAGTCAGCTTTTGCAAGTGTTTTACTGTTCACTCCTTTTGTCCTAGCTCCAGCACTGTGGGTTTGCTATAGTACAACTTTATACGGTTGGTTGTGGGGGGCTTGGGGGTTTTTATGTTTTGGAGTTTTTTTGGGGGGGGTGGTGTGGTAGTTATATTTGGTGTTTCTGTCCACCTGAACATAATAAAAGTATCTTCCTTCCAGCTACTTTTTCTTTTATGCAGTATTCACTTTGGCTTTGTCTTGTACAGATTATGTGCCTGCTTCCATGACGGTTCCTGATTCTTCTTTTTGGTCATGTCAAGGAAGTAGAGCCTCCAGGGATGAGAGTAAAAGCAAGTGAGATCCCAGGAGCAAATGGGCAGGAGAGACCAGTAGTAGCTAAAATGCCACAGACTAGATGACAGTTAAAGCCTGCTAGCAGTGTGGGGAAGGCTGCAATGTTTGCTTCAGGGAAAACAGTGGAGAGGTGAAAGTGGCCTCATTTCATGAAAGAGAGGAAAAGTAGAACTAAACCGATGGGAAAAGAAAGGAGAAGAGACAGAATCTGTCCTTGCCTTGGCTTTGCTTTGAATATGTCTGTCCTGGGAGCTCTGTGTGTTAAATCTCAGTGAATTTAGCCTGGAAAATAATCAAAATTATATAATTGCAGCTTCAGGCTTTGCCAGCTGCAGATTTTGGTGCTTAAGTAACAAAGGGAGATGTCCAGTGAAAGTTTTGAATAGTAAGAAATATAAATCCAGTTTCCTCAGGAAGTCACAGATACCTGTCCTAGCTGGCATTAACGCTGTAGTTCAGCAAAACACTAAAGCACTTGTTGAACTTGAAGCATGGTTGGAGTTCTAGTGATATGTATTCTTTTCAGATCAAGCTACCGTATGTTTATATACATGTCTGTGAAACCAGCATTATTACCTTTCTTTTGCTATCAAAGTGGTGTTTCTGTAACCCCTGGATTTCCAGTTATGAGATCGTGTAATTCTAGTCTGAAGCAGTTGTTGTGCCCATCACATTTCTTTTCTGTTAAAGTGTTTGCTTGGGTAATAAACGTGAGATACAGGATGGATGGTTTTAATTTCTTATGCCACTTGAACACTGTGCCCTTAAATCCAAAGATCTGGTTACCATCTTGTCGAAAATTTATCACATGCTAGCTGTGGCAACATAGAATTAGTTCTAAACAATAATCTGCCTTATTCTTTTTGTCTTCTTATTCACTGCAGTCACTGTAATCTTGCCATCAGGCAGATGGAAAGGACCTATGAGAGAGAAGAGGTTGGAAACAAGTTACTCCTTGGAGTAGATGGCTTATTACCCCCCAGCTCATGTCACCTTCCCAAGTACCCCTTTAAAACAGATTTGAGGCTCTGATACTTCAGGATCAAGAAAGTGATGAAGATGATAAGGGATCATCAGGGTCAGAAGAGTTACCACAGCAGAGTTGGAGAATGCTATATAGAATCATAGAATCATAGAATAGTTAGGGTTGGAAAGGACCTTAAGATCATCTAGTTCCAACCCCCCTGCGATGGAGCATTCACAACTTCCCTGGGCAACCCATTCCACTGCCTCACCACCCTTACAGTAAAGAATTTCTTCCTCAGATCCAATCTAAACTTCCCCTGTTTAAGTTTGAACCTGTTACCCTTTGTCCTCTCAGTGCAGTCCCTCATGATATATTATATGACCTGTTATACTAGAAGAAAGGGTGGTTGTGATTGATGACTCCTCCCTAAGGGGAATGGCAGGCCCCTTATGTTGACCTGAGCAGACTTGCAGGGAAGTTTGCTGCCTTCCTGGGTCTGGGGTAAAGGACATCACCAGAAAACATGTTCTTTACCCCGTTACTTACACATTGCGTGGAATTTTTGATTCTTCTCTCTTGGAGGCCATGCAGATAGAAAACATTGGGAACACTGCATCTTCTTTCACCCTCGAGTTCAGGGATGCACCCAAGTAAATGATCAAGTATCCATGACAAAGAATAAATGTTTATGTGATATATTTCTCCCCTGAGCAGATCCTCTGTTTTCTGGGTTGCATGGTTTACTTCTTAATTTGTGTCAGGTTAGTGTTTTGATTACTTTTTTTCCTACAATCAGTTATTTAAAGCATCCTTCTACTTCTGTGACTTGGAAGACAATGAATGTTAGTAAAATTCTGCCATTTAAGTGGAACAATTATTACTTTCTTAAGTTGAGCTTTATTATCTGGTTTTCCAGGGCCTACCATCTCTATACTAAGCTTAGTAAACGCATACATAGTAATTTTGAATTACAACTGGAACCATGCACCATGCCCAATTACCTTCTTATCCTTGTTTAAAGAAAATGAGTTTTGGGAAATCGTTTATTAACATATTTTAACATGAAGATATGTTATTTGGTATAATAATTACGTCCACTGAAAACACAAGATTAGTGGTATCTTAAACAGGGTGTGGGGATGGAGCCATCTGAAACTGTTGAAGAAGTCTGGAAGCTGAGTAGTAGAATTCGTCTGAAACAACAGTGACAGTAGGTCTACCTGTGACATAGAAAACTATATCAAATAGTCAAATAATTATATAGTTGAAGTGAATAAGGGAAGATTCATTGAAATTATTAGAAGTATAACAGTGGCATTAAAAGATACTGAATACAGTCCATGTATACATAACACAACCTAGAGACTTATCAGTCTTATCACCACTCAAACAAAATAGTATAAGAGCACTCTGTGCAATGCGATAGTCCTCCACCTGATGCTTTTCTGCTTGTAAATGATGGGCACTGATACTTTCTTGTGCTCCTTTTGACTGTTTCTATGATTTTTTGGATTTGTATGGTTTTTTTTTTTCCACTTTTGATGGCCTCTCATTCATCTGATGTTCTCACAATCATATATAGGAGCTGCATAGCTGTTGGACTGGTTATGCATGGGATGAAGTCTTAGAACCAAATTCTGATTTTTCAGAAATGCAGAGGAGGTCATGGCGTCATTTGAAGGCAACAGGCCGTGTAGACTCTGAGCCCCTCAGCAAATCACAATCTTAATGATCCTCAACTCCTTTGTGAGCTTAACTGTGTTTAAAAATGGAATTTGAGTGCCAGTGCCAGCAGAAAAAAATACAAGGTGTATAAACACTAAGTGCCAAATTTGAGAATGAACAGTTCTGAATTCATGTAATTACTATACCTTTCTATAGTTCTTTTTTCTTTTTAAATCAGAGTATACCGCTCTTTATTTTTTATAAATTTATTTCTTTAAATTTCTCAGTAGAATTGAAGTAATAACTGTTCATAACTATACCACAATACTTTGATAATAGCTTGCAAAATAAAATTCTAAATATTAAAAAGAGGAATTTCCTCTGTAAACAATGGGAGAGCACCAGATTTTTCCATAATTTTATTCCTGAACATAGATATTCAACAAGCTATAGTATATATGGTTTGTGTTTCAACAGTATTATTGTTTTAAAACCCTGTATTTAATTTATTAATAAGTTGCTATATACTGATTTAGACACCTTCTCACCCACTGCATTCCTGAAGTGTCAGGGGTGTCTTTAATTTCCTGAATATCTAGGATGGATGATGCAATGACTTGAAATGACTCTCTTGTGAGCAAAGGTAATGCCAGATAATTTTGTTTATGCTCATGAACCTAATTTTCTTGAAAGAAAATTCTTTATATTAATTCAATAAAGACTAATGGGCCTGTTAAAATTAGTTGCTTTCAACACAATGTATTTATTGCCATAAACATCTCTGCTTTTTCCAGAAGCAGAGAAAAGCTCAGGGTCTTACTTTTCTCCACAGCAAAAGTATTGGCTGCAAAATTGTTCACATTACAACACCCCTGACACATTTTGTAGAGGTATATAAAATCATTCACGTTATTTCAATTTATGGTGTAACTGGGTGCCAGCGCCTTTGAGCTTTGGCTCAATATGGGCACAATCCAAGTTATGAAAGGGCAGTATAAATAAAAAATACCTGACCATTACACAAAGGCTAGAGACAGTGTTGTTCTGTATCCATTTGTTTACTGTGCAGTAGTATGGAAAGCCTATTATACTAGTTTTATAGTTACAGATGCTGTTGCAGGACATTCATCACACAGTCTTGAACAAGCATGAGGAAATAACCAGTTGCTTATTATACACTACATTCTCAAGATAACGGCTCGTTTCCTATCTAGGGGAATGCATTTTCAAAGCAATATTGATTTTTCTATCATTCTTCTCTCTCCTTAAGAACCCAGTTTTAGAATTATCTTTGGTTCTTAAAATTGTTTGTCTTTTAAGACATTAATGTGCTTAATCTCTCTCTCTCTTAGCAAACATGTATTCATTGAAGTTATGTGCAAGTGGTATGCTTGCTTATGAACACGGAAGGACAGTATCTTTGTGGGTCAGCCCCTTGCAGGACACATGCCTTTTTAACTTCTGCTGTCAGACAGATGGAAGATTCTGTAAAAAGAGGTGATTTGTTTCACATGTTACTCAAAAGACACAAACCTTCTGAATCAGAAGTTCTTTCCAGGAGGTCCTTGGTTTGATTTTTTTTTTTTGTGCCTCAGATAGATCCTAATAAAAAAATAAACTAAAATAGCTACCAGGATAGAATCACAAGGATATTTAGCAATGGTATTTACCACTTCAAGGTAAGAAATAAGAAACCTGCATGTATAAAGCTTCTTGTCTGTGCTTTGATGAAAACTTGTGTGGATGGGTTCCACATGCCCAGTATAACAAGAAGCCTAAAAATTCAAGAGGAGCTTACAACCTGCCCTCAGGTGCCTTCTGTGCAAAGAGACCTTTGACCAAAGTATTGAAGCTCACTCCCCTTGAAACTGTTTTGATACAGCTATGGCCTTTGCCAGGTAAATGTAAATGTTTTTTGAGCAGTATTTCTGTATGTGTGCTTTGTGATGAGAGCAAGCAGATTTCTGAGCAACCTGTTTTGCAGGTAGTGATTCATTTGAAGCTTGCTCGTTATGTATTTGCAACTTCCTTCTTTATCCCACCCTTTTTCAAATCTTTCTCACTTTAAATTCAGAAGAGGACATGCCTAAAGATTCCCAATGTGAAAAATCTTTTCCTCTCAAAGTATACTTATATAAATTTCCCCTTTCCTTGAGAACAATCTGTGTAGACAAAGGCAAGTGTACATCAAAGTAAGATGGAGAAAATGTTACACGTAGGTCTTAGTTTGCTACTTCCAAGTTTTGTTCTTTTTTTTGGTTATCATTAATCTTATGTTTATTTATGAGTTCACATTTTACCTTCCAAATATATTCATGAAATAAATACATAGGAACTTAATAGGGTTATTTAGCACATTCCAACAGTAGGTTTAATTAAAAAACTTCTCTATGAGGTTTCCTTTAGTTGTAGACATGGCTTCATGGCTTTTCTTATTCCTAGATACTAGTTTCACGATGACATGTTCTGAAAGAACATTCTGACCCCTACATCAAAAGCATAAGCAAAAAGAACTGTTCTAGGAACTTCATACAGGTATTCGTAGGACAATGTATAATTTATGAATTGTGTTTAATCACAGTCTTTTTAATTAGAAACATATTGCATCTGTTTAACATTGATACTGTTTTGTTGCAAAAGATTTTCTGTATCAATTAATCTAGTTATATCCCTAAGCAAGCTGAAATTGTTGAAGAAGATGGAAATTGGCTGATGAATGTATTGGTCACTTCAGAGGCATGTTCAAATCTATCTTCTTGCTGTCCTAATGAATATGGAAACCTGCCCAGTGTGTGATTGGATTTTAATGACTACAAGGTCAGGGACTTTGCAAGGTGTGAAACTGCTTGCAAGGTCACCAGTGGCAAACAGTGCATGGATCTGAAAATAAACAAGGAGCTGTCAGGGATATTAGGTTTTTGTAGAAAATCCCTTGGGATAAGAAGGTTAACAGGTGATTGCATTGTAACTTGTTTTGAAACTCAAAATGAGCTCTAAAGCTACGTGCATTATCCTTCATTATACACTGCATAAGAAATAGTAGTAATTTAAAATGCAGGCAGTGTTTGATTATCATAGTACCCTAGCTTGTCAAAAGCTTGCATTTACCACTATATAAACTGGTCTGCAAAAATCAACATATGCTCCAAATGCAGACCTTTTGGGGAAGCAGGTGAAATTAACTGGTCTAAACTGCCCATGGATGTGTAAGTACCTTCCATAGATAACCCAGACTAGTAATTATCTATAGAAATTCAGGTCACATGTACAGTAGTTCTATCCTATATTAATTTGCTGTTCTGTAGAGATTGTTCCAGTTGTAGAAAAAATAATAGAGAAAGAGTTTGAAAGTATTAAGGAAGTTTATAAATGACTTGTAATAAGGTACTTGACTTGTGATACAACAGCACAGAAATTACTCCTGCATGAAGAAAATAAAGAAAATCTGCACTGAGGGAGATGTTCAGAGAGATGTTGAGAGTATTTTGCTAGGATAAAAAGTTAATTTGCTAAAAATAAAAATCAGAGCTTTTGAACATTTTTTCCTGATGGTTTGGGTTATTGAGTAGTTTTAGGCATGGCTACCATTGCTGCAGTTTCTTTCAAGCTATTTATTTCAATGGGAGACCTCATCTGATGGGCACATTCAAACAACAGTTCAACATAATGATGTAGAATCAGCTACTGAGAAGTCTACTGACTAAGTGATTGAAGAGCCGGGAAAAAATACCACAAGGACCTCAATGGTTTTGGGGCAAAAATCAGCTTTACTGCAGTCCAAATGAATTTCATTATTTCCATTTGGTTGGGGGTTTTGGGGGTTTATTTTGGAGTTTTAGGTTTTTTGCTTTGTTCTGGATTGTGGATTTTTTTTTTTCCCTCAACAGAAAGTATATGTATGTGTACATGAATATGCATATATATCTGGATACAGTTCTTCATGTGTCTTCTATTCTCAATCTGTGGATGTGATGCCTACGTGGTAACTGCTGACAGTGCTTTAGCTTGTATGAATCAATAATGATTCCATGATTAAACTATGTAGTTATACCAGTTTGATAGGATGAGAAAGTTGGGGCTGTTCAGCCTGGAGAAGAGAAGGTTGCATGGAGACCTCATAGCATCCTTCCAGTATCTGAAGGGGGCCTATGGGGATGCTGGGGAGGGACTCTTCATGAGGGACTGTAATGAGAATTCAAGCTCCATTGCTGGCGGTGTTCAAGGCCAGGTTGGACATAGCCTTAGGTGGCATGGTTTAGTGGGAGGTGCCCCTGCCCCTGGCAGGGGGGTTGGAACTAGTTGATCTTAAGGTCCTTTTCAATCCTAACTGTTCTATGATTCTATGATTCTGTGATCCTTGAAAATAGGTATTGTACTTGAGCCAATGCTCTATCAGTACTATATAGGCTGAATTTAGCTGCGTATCCAACTGCCACTTATGTTCTGTATTTAAAATAAGGACTTAAGATAATTTCCTGTAAAAGAAAAATGTTATATCCTCCCCAGAATAATACTTAGCCATTGCATGCTTTGTGACCTAATGCAGCCAATCCTATAGTGTCATGGAGAAAATAAAGCAGAAGAATTTTGCTAAGATTAAATATTTACTTGGTTCTGAATTAACCCTAGATGCATAGACTGTAGTCTTTTTATGGTATGGCATTGCTTCATTGATTTCAGTCTCCTGAATACATCAGCTCATGTTTATATTTCTATCTGTTTCTGAACTATTAAGGGACATGAAGAAAGTTGGTTTGTTTTCACCTGCTTAAGCAGAGTGCCAAGAGCCTCCAGCATCCTATCTGGCTACAAGATAGGGCATCAGCAAGTTTGATTTTGTTCGGGGCTGCTCTTGTTCTGAAAGCAAAAAGAAGTTCAGTTTCAGTTTCTTTCTTTAAGATAAATTGAGAATCTTACCACTTTGCAAATTGTGTAGTTTAGAGGATTTTGAAGAAGGATAAACTTGTCAAAACAGTAAAACCTGTCAATAGAATGAGTTTTACCTTTGGAAGTTGCTTTGTTTAATGCATTATTCTAATGATTAGAGTAGCTGAATATTTTTTTATTTGTATAATCTGTAGTGTTTTTGTAGAAATATGAAATGAACCTACATTTTTGCATCTACTTGATGCAAACTTGCTACAGGCATATCTGTGTGCTCCTGAAAAGCATTTCTTGAGGAAAATGTCTACTTTTCTGTGGACGAATGTCTCTTTCTTAGTTGTTCTATAGTGTCGATTTTCAAACCATATGTCAGATGTTCCTACCATTGTACATTTTAACTCATTTGCATCCTGTTCCTTCCATTTTGCTGCTGTTTGCAATTTCTGATGTTCCAGAAGTGCTTAGGCAGGTTTGACAGCCTCTTCCATACTGGTAGATTCTGCTTTTGGCCTCTGTATTGCCTCTTACACAAATACATTGGACTGTAAGTTTGATGTCCAAGTCCCCTTTTTTTCTTTTGCCCTTCTTGCAATCTTACTATATTTTCTCCTAGATAGGCTTCACTGTAGCTTTAAATTTCATTTATTTTAGCAAGTGGTCAGCTAAACTTCTGCATTTACTGTCTTTCTACTGGTTTTCTATGCGCTTTGATTGTAATGAGGTAAAATATCTGAAATTCCAGATGTTAAGTCAGGTTTGGTAAAGCAAAACCTTGAGATCTCAAAAAAAAAAAAAAAATCTGTTATCCTTTTGTATAATTGTCTGTTTTAGCTTGTCTGATATTGAATTATACACTCAGTCTTATTTCAGTTCTGTGTTTTAGGCACATAAGTGAATGCTTACTGAATAGCGTAATTGTAATTCTGAGTTAAACCTTGGATTTCTATGCCCCCAAATCTGCTGTATATAAAATAGCAATCCTAGATACAAATGACTTTTCTCAATAAAATATCTGCTAATTTTCTGCAAATTGCATCTAATTACTCAATCAACAGTAGTAATGCACACAGCTTTGGATGTGAGGATGATCTCATCTTCAGTGGAGGTCTCCTCTTTGTACAAACTCTGGTCACACTGCAGACTGCAGAGCTAGAAACAGTGCCAATGAATCACTGAAACCTCTGGCCTCTCTTAGTATGCTTTTAGTATCCTCCCGATTGCTAGTAGAGCTTTTGCTGTGAAAGCATACTGTTTGATTTTTCTGAATATACGATGAGTAATTATTTTTTAAAGCATAGGCAGTAAGGAAAATAATCTAAGGGCATCAGATTCAGAGTGTGTTACAGTGGGTAATTAGAAAACCATCATGAGACAGTTCTGCTTGCATGAGTGTTAAACATTTATGCGTATGACAAGAGATTGAGCTCTCTCCAGCCCGGTGTAAGAAGAGGTTACCACCTTCCTCCACCAAGAGCAGGCCCATAATCTTTAACTGTAGCCCTGAGGAAACAAAGTGGAAAGGAAAGATGAAGAGAGCTCAGTTGTACAGAGAACTCCTGCTCCTTTTTTAATATTCCCTTGAAAAATTGCTGAGCTCCCTTAAAAACAATGAGTTGTGAAAATGTGGGAAAAGCGGGGGGAAGGAGGGGAAGGGAGATTATTCACAGAAATTAAATCAGGATGCAGATGAAGGGAAGAGTGACACCTTAAGCACTGTGGAAAACAGAATGCACTTCTGCTAAACTGTATGACAGGAACAGCTATGAAATGTAAAATCAGCTGTGAGGAATAGAGGAGTGGGATCAGTGCTGACTGAGTACGTGGCTGAAACATCCAGAGACCTTCCAAAACCCTTTAGTCTCTGCAGCTATCGAGCCCTTCTCACTTCACACTTCTGATGTAGCTTTGCCTGGTGCTATGCTGTATGAATGAGGGCTTCTGTCGATTCCTGCTACCTTGCAGGAAAAGGAGCTTTATTTTTTATTATGGCCATACTGAGAATGTCATACTTAGTGCAGACATTGGCTTTTTAATTGTCTAAAAAACAATCAAAACCTGCTTTTTATAAGTAACTGGCAAAACAGCGATAATAGCTATAGTGTTAAGTACTGAAGATACTACCTAAAAATTGTTCACTTTGGAATTTCCACTACTGTATTTTTCATTTGCCTTTTTTAGCTTTGTAAACTGTGGAAGAAAAACGGTGTGTTATCTGTGTCTATGGGTCCCTATGTCATAGCGCTTCAAACTTTTGGGTTTTTTTTGGTATTTGAGCATGTTTAGAACACAAACTCAAAATAAAAATTATAGGACAGCTAATCCTGCAAGGAGAATACCTTGAGTGAAAAGGCAGGCTTTTTCTGGTCATGCTACCTGGGGGTAGATGACCTCTTCCTGTATCACTGGTTGTTTAGTGGCTGAATTACCACTGCCATATGGGAGGTCTGGGCTTCATCTGCAGCCAAGGCAACAATCATCTACTTGGCTTGTAAAAATCATGGTGGCAAGTAAATATTGCTGGAGATTTTTATGGAACATTGCTTTTCTACTTTAGAAAAGGAAGAGAAGTTTGTTTTCCTTTACTTCCCCCCCCCATCCCCACAAGGTTTTCATGGGAAATAAACCACAGTCTAGAAGGGCATTCTGTTCTCCTGCTGACAGATTTGGAAGCCAATGTTTGCAGGATTTTGTCTTCAGTAAGGCAAACAAAAAAAAAAAAAAAAAGAAAAAAAAAAGAGAACAAGATGTTTTGGAGCTTTTAGAAGATAAAAGAGTAAGCTTTTACTCATTGAACTGTCTATGCCATCAGTTGCACCATGAATATAAGGGGCCTTGGCATCTCTCTGGGCACATTCATGCTTTTGGAGAAGGATGCAGCTTTTCTTCTGTTTCTCACCGAGTCTTAAGTTGCTGAATGAAGAGGGACGTTAGTATCATTTCAAAATCTACCAGTCATTTCTAGTGGCTGGTGCTGCTGAGGTTGTCTGAGCTAAGACAGAGGGCAAAGATTTATGAGAACAACTCCCTCTGTCAAACTTGTTTCACTATTTAATAGCAATTCTTGGATGTTTAATGTCAAGGGTCAAAAAACTGAGGAACTCTGGGCTGGGTTCATCTTTCCCAATTCTAGATGTTTGCATGTGAATTTGATGGTTTGACCACCTTTGTTTGCTGATGCAGAGAACTAGTTAGTTTTCAGTCATGAGTTATGCTTATCTTATCTTGGTTCTTCTACTTCACTCTAAGTGACTGTTAGTCTTCCCTGTGCATTCCTCTCTAGATCAGATGTATTTAACTGGAATGAATCCTATCCTGAATCCTAATTCTTAGAAATGCTGACAACTTACAATTTTGTTCACACATGGGAGCTTCTCTGATACGAAAAATATATATCTTGGCATCAATCTGTATCATCCAAAATTAGATTTCCTAAATGTTACATTTATACATGACTCAGTTTCCCATCTGTGAAATATTCACAGAGAGCTTCCTCACTTCAAAGACATGCTGTAGATTTTTAGAAAATAGTAAGAGAAGCCCTTTAAGGTGATAAAATATTCTATAAACGGATGTAAAATACTGTTAAAACCATACTGCAACAACATGGGGTAGATTAGGAATTAGGCCACACCATACTGACAGAGAAATTAAACTGAACAAAAATGCCATTCTCTGAGTATCACTCATTCTCTGTGTTAAATGTGATGAAAGTTCTGGAGGTGCTAGAATATGCTATCGTGTTGCCAAACTTTACTATGGACAAGGGGTTAGAAATGAGCGTGAATAAGCAACTGAAGTGTGGTGATTTTGTCATGTTTTAGTCCTTGAATTTGCTGGTTTAATGCTCTTTTTAATGAAGCACTGTATTTAGTTTGCAGCTTGTTTGAATAATTGGCAAATACTTGTGAAAACAATTTCAAAGTTTAATTACTCATTAGAATTATGCATAATTATGTTTTTTATTTTTTTATGAGCATATGAACAATCTTTTTCTGAATTTGAAAAAATTCTGGTGCTCATATAAATATTCATTTCTTGGGCAAACAACAGTATTCATCTGCCAAAAAGATTGCTTATTGTTTGCTATTCAATTAATTAATATTTGCTATACATTTGACTCATTTTTTCTTATCAAGAACAGTATGTTCCCCTAGCATACAAAAATAGCTGCTGTGGTGATAGTCCTTGGCTATCTTATATCCTGTAGTCCTAAGAAGAAGAAAAAAATACTGTATTATTCACTCCTACTTTCTAGCCTATCAATCCGAGATCTGTCATGTCATTTTTTAATCATAAATTTGCCAAGTCTTAAAAATTACCATTTTCCCCTTTGTTTCTACTGTTTCTAATAGATAGTATTCTTAGGATCTTGCTTCCCTGACAGCTTGAAACCTTCTTTCAATATCCAGCCTGAATTGATTCTCAGACAGTTTACGCGTATTCGTTCTCATGCCAGTGTTGCTAAGACTGTTGCTGGGGTGAAATTGTTCATTTTCTTCCTTCATATTTAGGGAGAACAGCTATATGCTTCTGGTTCTTTATTCTGTTTAGGTAAATACTTCAAACTCCTTTTACTCTCCTTTTGTAAAACAAGTTTTTAACTTTTCAGCTTGTGCAAGGCTAGTGCAAAAAGGATTTGCTTCGTAACTTGAGTCAAAATTAGTATGTCAATAATGTACATTTCTGCTTGAAAAAACTTCCATAACGATTACATCAGATTGGAGGTGTCATGAGGTTTTTGGGGTCAAAGAGAATAATAAAATCATAGCCATTTAAGTTTCCTCGCCTTTCTTGAGAAAATGAATGTTTGAGATTGTAATGAATAATATTTGAATTATTCATTTAAATTAAAACTGATTATGAGAACTAATTAAAAGACAAGCAACTGGTTACTGGCAATGTTGTCAGACTACTTCAGAAAACATTTGGTGTTTAACCTCAGAGTCATGTTGGGTTTAGAAAATATCTTCTCTAAATAATATGGGGGGTATGATTAATCCTATATGAGAATTTGGAAATCTGATATTTCTTACAGGAAAACCCTGAGCAGTGTTTTCTGGTTTTGAAAAGTGTAGATTCTCTATTTTTGTAAAGGTCACTGCAGTAGTTAAAAATGTAATCTAAAAAAGGTTTATAATGACCTCTTATTAATTTCCAAATGTTGTAAAGTGGGATTCATCTCCCTTCCTTCCTGTCTCGTTATCCTTCCCAGAATATTTTGGGAATGATCAATTTTAAGAAATAGATCAGCTTTTAGAAGCTAAGCTTTGAGAGTAATCCTCTGTATCACTGAATCCAGGAGTGAATTCTTGCTGTTACAGTGAGTCTGAATACAAAAGTCATCAAGTTTCACCCCAGCCATAGCTAGATTGTTGCCTTTGTTAATATTGCTCAGAAGATTGCTTCTGATTCTCGCTATTGTTTTAATTGGAAACCCTCAAATTTCCAGTCTAAATGTATTAATTGCCAGTTCATGCTCATTGTCTTTGAAAGGCTCTTTATTTAATCTCAGACTGTGACTTGATGACTCATTGTGAAAGCTATGATGGGAATCCATTATCGGTGTTGAGAGAAATGCTGTCAATGCATTGCCTTATTTCTACTATGTGAAATATAGGGTCACTATTTCTTTCCTCTGTCTGGTTGAGGTTGTTGAAAGGAAAAGAACCAAAAGAAATATTTAAAGAATGAGGTTTTATATGTTTTGTCTTAAGACTTGAGTGGTAATTTCAACAGCATGGGCAGGTCCTATGGACTCCAAGGCGGAAATTAATAGCTGATTGTGAAGATACCATACTGAAGGCAAAAAAATTGTGTAGAGAAGAATAAATGAGACATTTTCTAGAAAACTGGTCTTAATTTGGTTGAAAATTTTCTGTTGTCTATTTTCCAGAGAAATTTTGGATTTTTGACTATGCAATTTTTCTTTTTCTCAAGCATTGGATGTTTCCTGAGATGCTTATAGAGTTGTCTTTCCTTTGAAATTAAATTCTGCTGGTGTCAGATAGAAGTTAAATTATATTCTACATCCATGCTGAGAATCAGTTTCTCACAATAAAAGCCTTTCCAAACACAGGAAAGCTCTAAGACAGCATCAGATATATCTGTGTTACACACCCAGGCTGAAAATGCTTGAAGAATGCTGACAAGGAAGCATCCTGTCCATTGTTACTAGGGAGTATTAGCTGGGATCTTGGGATCTTTGCACAAAGAGAATTTGGAAACTTCTGACATCGATCGTTATTTTTTGAAAGACGATCTGCTCTCAGTAGAATAGCTTACCACAGTCCATAGAATTTTCTTGTCTCCCATATCTTTCATATGTGTTTTTGCCTCTATATTGTATGAACTTGGTTGGAAACATTTCCTAAGCAGTGAAGAACTTTGACCCACATTTTCACAGCATCAAAAAATGCATTCTCAGACAGTATGGCAAAGTGCTGCCCTCCAAAATACGAGTGATGTACTGAAGACTTGCCCCAGAACACTTCCTGCTAGGGCTCAGGGGGAGCTGGGCTGGCAGTGTCAAATGCCAAGCATATTTGGAGAGGGAAGAAACCATAGGTTAATATCAGCTGCATACTCCCTAGCCAGGAAAAGGAAAGACAGAAAGGAAGAAACAGATTTTTAGCTTTAGGCAATTCTGAGTAGAAGAGCTAAGAGATTAATAGGTGTGGCTCATCTTTTTATTAACAGAGGAAAGACTCCATAAACAGCTAACTGTGCTGGTGTCAAAGAACATTGCGTTGAACTGTGAAGATCAGAAAACCCCAAACAGACAGACCCCAAAACACTTGTCTTCTTTTTGTATTGTGGGTTAAAAGCTACAATGATCCACAAATCACAAAATCAATACACTTCTCTCACTGGGAGTGGGGGATGTTTTGCTTCTATGCTTCTGCTGTTATAGTAGCAAGAATAGTGGACGGTTTTATGTTTCCTTCAGCAGTAGTAAATGGATTGGATCTGCAATATTCTCTCTAAAAGGGCTGTGGCAAATGAAGAAGCCCAGAAATCTTTATATTAAAAAAGAAGTGTAAAATTTCATGCACCCAAAAGCCCTTAAACTGTCTTTGTGTCAAAACCAAAAAGTTGCAGTAAAGTTTGAGCATGGAAATGCCTACTGCTGGCTTCTGTGTATTTATTGCCAAGTCTGGTAGCAAGCTTCAGAGAAAGAGATTGTTATGTTATTCTAAAGTAGTCACCTGCTTCTATAAAATTAGAAAAGAACTTGAATTATTTATCCAGTAAATCTAACGAGAAATGAAGTACCTTTCTGGACTAGTATGCTGTGACATCAGATGTCACAACCTTGTTAAGGAGCACTTTTTTTCCAACCTTGATTCAATATGAGTGGGGAGGAACTAATTGAAAAGGAAAGGTTCTGCCAGTTAGGGCAATAATTTTTTTCAGGAAAGTATCAGTTCATATAGAGGCCTAATATTATTAACCCATTTTTGTAAGGAAAACTACAAATGCATTTTATTCAAAGATGCACTGCTAGTTTTGAAACTTAAATTCATTAATCTGTGTGAATTTTTACACTTGTCTGAAATGGTTTGAAATGCTTACCCTGATGCGTCAGCTGAGGCGAGTCATCTATTTGAATTTATGGGGAACGTTGTCACTGTGAGATTCAGGAATTTGCATGTGCAATTTCAGAATACTAGGAAGAGTTAAACATGTAAATCCCCTTATACTGAGACATATGAGTGAAAACATTCTTTTCTTCATAAATAATTGTACTTTTAATTAAAGGTGGATTGATTAAATTCCAGTATGTGACTCATTTCATAGTTTCTGCACATTTGTTTTCTTACATTTTCAGCATAACCATTCCATTCTCTTTGTGTTTCCTCAGAAAGTCCAGAAAATTCTCTAAAGCAAAATCCTTTTCTTTACTGATTGCTGGACCTCGGTGTATTTCAGATTAGCATTTTTTATGTTCTCCTTGCATTATCTTTTTTCCAGGAAGAGGTATGTATAGGAAGTTTTTGTTTGTCCCTGGACAAAGATTCCTGGATAAGTTAAAACAGCTCAATCAGGTTTCTAAATTGTGCTTTTCTGTGATGGAACCAGGGAGAGGCTCTGCAGCCAAGAACTGTTGGAGAGCAGTGTGCTCTGACTCGGCCCTATTTGTCCTTTGGCAAAGCTTGTATGATGGTGTTATGTATGTGTATGTCCTTTCTGTTGGCTGGTGCTGGCCTTTCCATGCAAGAGATACTTTTGTTAGATATCCAGGTCTTCATGCTGTCAGAGTGGTGTAAAGGGAGTATATCATGACAGGGTAATTTTTTGGTATCTCTAGATACTAAAAAAAAAAAAAAATTATGAGCTTGTATTATGCTGCTTTATTCTAAAAAATAAAATTATTTTTATTCTATAATAGGATTATTTAGATTATTTTTATTCTAAAAAAAGCATTTTACTGTACTACAGTAATTTTTTGAAAGACTGGCCTGCCTGCAAATGCTATGACACATATAGAACATAACTGAGCAGAGTTGCCTACTTCAGGAGTGTGGATTTTCCCCTTGGATCAGTTTGGTAAGCAAGGCAAGGCTGTCCTTTTTGAAAGCATGTGTGCTGAGGGTCTTCTGGAAGTTTTAAGTAAAAAAAAATCCCCAATTAGTGAAAGTGTGGCTGACGTTTGCTGCCATCTGTGTCAAATTATAGCTGTGGACTTGTGACCTTTTTTAAAACTATAATGTGCCTGTCAAGGTATTATATGCTGTTAAGTTATTCATACTGAACTGGGTATAGTGGTGCAGATGTTTTGTGGAGTCTTTAAAATGGATGTTTCTCAGTCATGAGAGACAGAGTTCAATGAGCTTTTCTGATCCTTTGTACTTACCTACAGTTACTTCTATACTGAGTGGAGAGAGAAATCAGCAATTGCAACCACTCAGGTACTGAACTACTTTATGAAGTTTTCTCTGCTGACTGTACAGAGAATGAGGAAATCAACTGTGTGTGTTAGAGCCTAAAACCAGGTGGGTTTGGGTACCCAAATCTCAGATTCTTTCCTAAGCATCAGTCATTTGGCTAAAATGAAGCTTCTGACAGCTGGGCTTCTTGGTTTCAAACATATGAAGTATCTGAACAGCAACCTGAAGCCTCTCACCTAACATTAACCTTGTAATTCCCTCTCCTATTGTTCCCTGAGACTGTAATGGTGCTCTACCTGAAGTAGCTGGTTGTGATTGTAATTAAAATTGTTATTGAGAAGAATCATATACCACTCTTTCTGTAAAGTATCATAATAGTATGTTTTGATAACTCCATTATGCTCCTTTAGATAAAATGCATTTACTTGGGATTTTTTCAGATTGCTTTGAAAATACAAAGGGATTTAAGGTAACTCCTGCATGCTTCTAGTGTACTGTCTGTAATGCACTATCTCAAGCAGGTATTACGGTAAAAAGTATACAGTAACCATTCTCCCAAGTAAACCTGCTTTTTTTTTCTAATTCAGAAAGCTGGATTGTAATGCTTTTACAGAATTATAGAAATTGTCATTTGAAAAAGATTCTACAGTAGAATGAAGGCATCTGTTGAATTTATTTTACTTCCCCACACTAGATAATATTGAAAACAAAGTTGTTCATTTTCCCCCTTGTTTGTCACCAGGCGGAAAAAAAAACACATTACATTTTTAATTTCATCATTGTTTGTCTGTAATCAAAAGAGAAACAGTGTTTAAATTAAGAGCTTCAGCATTCCTGTCCTGTTTCACAGAGCTCCACAAAGGTGGTATTTTGCTGAATCGTTATTTTAAAACAAGGAGTCATTAGGCTACCCCCTCACACACTCTGCTTAGGAAACAAGGTCTCCTAGAACATAGCTATTAGTGAAAGTAATGATTGTGTTGCAGATAGTCTTTTTTTTCTTCATTTTAGTGACATTTTTGTACAGATGTCCTGGCAACTGTGAATTAACAAGTATTTCTGCATACTGACGTTAGTTTAGAACCATAGAATGTTTGTCGTTCGGAGGGACCTTTATAAATCATCTAGCCCAACCTCCTCCTATGTGCAGGGACATCTTTCACTAATCAGGTTGCTCAAAACCCTGTCCACCTTTACCTTAAACACATTCAATGATAGGTCTTCCTCAACTCTGGGCAATCTGCTCCAGTGTCTTACCACCTTTATCGTAAGTAACATATTTGGCTTTCTGGGCTGCAGCTGCACATTGCCAGCTCATATTGAGCTGACTAAACTAGTGGTACTCAAAATAGTGAGTGCACACTGTGTTCATAAACAATTATAGTTACATCGACTGGTTTTGTGTTTTTTCTCTGTGTTTGCTAGATCTATTCTTAACTGTAGTTTTGCTTATTTGTTTGGCAGTGATTTGACCAATTGTTCTTTAAGTATCAGACTCATGGAATATTGGAGGTTGAAGAAGTATTCAGAGGAAATACTGTTAATGTGCTTGTCCGCATGTCAACACATTTATATACTTTATGTTCTTCTATGTTCTTCCCAGGGCATTGATTGTTAGACACTTGGGCATAGGGTGGAGGCCTGGGTTTACTAAGTTTTGTTCAAGGTCGAGGACTTCAGACTCATGTGCTTGAACTGCCAGCAAAACAGATACCTGTTTGGAAAATCTACTTCCTAAAGCAAAGAACCCTTTTTCAAATGATTACAGGGATTTCCAATATTCAATTTCTAATGCAGTGCTACATCTGTGTATGAACAGAAGTATTCACACCATTTTGGATCCAGATTCCTTATTCTTTGCTCATGTAAAAGGATGTTCATTCTCACCAACTCAATTACAGAATAGTATTTTCTTTTCTACTTAACTAAATGGTTATTCAAGGTGGATGGCTTCTAAATGTATTCTAATGTATGTGTTGGGAAAGAAATTATTTACACTCAGATTAACAAGAAACTTGGGCATTGTTAGAATAAGCACACCAACATGGGGACCAAGACCTATACAGTTACCAAGCCAGACTAAGCATTTCATATGCATATACAGTGAATAAAAAAGGCTAAGTGTGTTTGGCTGAGAGCCACAGTATCCATCACACTAATGCTCACACCTGTCAAGAAGCAATGCTGAAGTAAGGAAGGTGTTTGAAATCCTGTCTCCTGGCCTAGAACAGACAGATTAATCTATACACTTTCCTGGGTTAGGCAGTAGCAGTCATTTTTCTCCTTCTTGGTAGCTGTTGCTGCACTGTGGTTTTGATTTTGGGTCTGCGAACTGCGCTGATAACACCAGTGTTTTCAGTTACTGCTTGGTAATGTTTTGGTCTGACCAAGGACTTTCTGAGTCTCATGCTCTGACAGGGAGGAGGAGTAGCCGGGAGAAAGCCAGAAGGAAGCAGAGGCAGGACACCTGACCCAAGCTAGCCAAGGAGGCATTCCATGCCACAGCATGTCATGCCCAGGATGTAAACACGGAGGGCAGAGACCCAGAAGGTGTGTGTGTGGGGGTTCGCTGCTGAGCTGGGCTTGGTATCGGATGGTGAGCAGTTGTATTCTCATTCCTTGTATTTCTCTTGTCATTATTATTATTGGTGGTAACAGTATTGGTTTGTGTTATACCTCAGTTACTAAGTTGTTCTTATCTCAACCTGTGGCAGTTGCATTCTTTCAGTTCTCCTTCCCATCCCTCTGGGACCTGGGGGGAAGAAAGAGGGGAGTGAGTGAGGGGCTATATGATTTACAGCTTAAACCACAACAACACTGAACTCGGAGTGTTTGTATATGTATTGTGTACCTATATATACATATATATGAGCAGGCCAGTTTACGTCTGTGATAAGGCTACCTCATAGTGTTGTGTTACATGAAATGGTTTTGAACAAAAAAAAGTCAGGGTTGCCTTACATCACCAGAAAGATGACTTCACATGGCAGGGAAGAACATTAAAATTATACCTACCTGATAATAGTTTTGGTTGACAGATCTGGTGTAATATTCATCATATAACTGTCAAGTTTGGATGCCACAAGATTACTTCTAGACTCTGTACTGCTGTATGGCATGTAGGACTAGATAGCCATGCTTTAGAGGATTTCTTTTGCAAGTGCATAATATAAGCATCTGTTGTGAGCAGTAAAGGCAAATACTGGCCATAGGTCAAAGCCTTAGAAATCAGGGTGATAACCTTCAAAAAGAGCTACTTCTGCAACAAGTGAACCTAGCCTCTATGTTCTATATAATTAATCAGAAGCTTGCTTGCTATGTTCTTTCAAGACCTGATGTTGGAGATGGTCATCAGGCATAGAAATCAGCAATGTGGTGATCAGGGTTACAAGCTAGGTCACCTGCTTCCACTGTGATGGAAAATGCATTTCCTTCCTGCTGTCTTGCCAAGCACTGCTTGATCCCAAGCACTGCTAGATCCCAAGTGGATTTAGTCTTAGGCCAACTTACCACATTAATGAGAGATCCCTTTACTTTTTGTACTGCATTATGAATTGTACCATGTACCTCAGCAGAGGTAGAGTATTTTAGTAGTAGTAGTGTTATGCACTTTTTTATTAGTATCCTTTACCCTTTCCTCATCCCTTTGGCAAAATCCCTGCTTGGCTATTATCAGTAAGATCACCTTCATTAGAGTTATAAAAAGAGAAACCTGTGACTATTCCAAGTTCCATAATTGTTTTGAGATACAACAGTTGTATCCACTGTTTTGTACATACCAGGTAATCTCCATACTCAATTACAGTTTCATAAAATTGCTATTATATTTCTGATGCATATTAAGCACAGGACAGGGGGACTATGCACCTCACTGCTGGGTTCTAAGACTCTTGTAAAAGTGCAAGGCTGTGAAATAGATCTCCAAAGTACTCTCTTTTCTCAAGTAGGAAGATCAGATTAATTTTAATC
Source organism: Forpus xanthops (assembly GCA_032466535.1). Lineage (NCBI taxonomy): Eukaryota > Metazoa > Chordata > Aves > Psittaciformes > Psittacidae > Forpus > Forpus xanthops. The sequence continues at coordinate 22,698 of JASSUY010044870.1, forward strand.
TTCATTTTACATTTCTTTATAAAGTTAGTATTTTCTAAATACTTCTCTTGAGGAAGTTTAGTATTACCAAATGAAAAATTATTTCAAAAACTATTTCATTTCATTCAGGACACAATTCCTTTGGGTTAAACTTGGTCTAACCCTTGCCAATAGATATATATACATGTATACATTAAGAAAATATTATTTCTTTGGTCCTTGTCAACATCATCTTCACTGACTGTGTAAGTTCAGGAAGTGGTATAAGTATAGTTTGTTTTTACATTCTGTCTTTCCTCACTATGTTTGATAAGAAATGGCTTCCCTTCCCCACAAAGAGCATCAGTTGGCAACTGTTTGAAAAGGTAATGAGACAAATTCACCTTCCTATTGTGTCCCTTTCAAGCACAACAGAGTTTAATTTCTTCTGTTCCCTTGTTTATCTTTTTTGCAGTGTCACTGTTACTGTCTCTTCCTGGCTTTTAGTCTCTTTCTTTGGTTCCTTTGCTCCTATTCTGTGTGGTTGCAAAACTGATGATGATTGCTTTGGGGATTTTTTTTTCTACATAGAATATTCTGAAACATACTAACTGAGCATGCTGGACTAAGCCTGTTGCTTCTTTTTTTCAGTCAACTGGATCTAAAATCCATTGTAATCAATGGAAATAAGTAACACAGTATGATCTAATAGGACTAACTCCAACATTAGTAGAAGCAGAGAATGTAATTAGAAAACATGGCCATCCTGTAAAGAATGGTGATGACATTCATAGCCAGTCCCCCTCTTTACTAGTAGTGATGGTAAGTTGCAAAAGTAGTCCTGCTTGGTTTCTCTTCTCTGAAGGGTGATGCTTTAAATTACTTAAATAGTAAAGAGAAGCCCAGGGGAGGCTTTTTATGTATAAAATCGAAGTTTGGGAAGCAAAGGCCTGTGGAGCTTCAAGTAATTCAAAGAACAGATAATGAAGAAGTTATTTTTATCTTTTGCTCTCAGTTTTTAGCTTGAAAGGTACCATGAGTACCCTTACCTACCTGAAAATTTCTAGCAAGCAAAAGGAAAAGCAAATATAACAGAAAAAGCTTGGTGGAATCCCACTGGGAGAATTTAGCCCAAGATTCTGTATTACTTAAGAACACAGGATAATGAGGAAACTATGGGGCATCATTAGGTGTTACAGACATTACTGGTTTGTTCTCTAATATAATATAATAATTTAGTCCTGAGCCTGAATTTTTAAAAAGAATGAACCTGAAAAATTGTTAGCTATAAAAAATAACTGAAATGTAGAGATATGTCTATATTATTTCTTAAAATCCTGGGTAAGCTGCCAGATTGTTTGAAATTAATATCTGAACTGTTGAAATTAATATCTAAACTATTTGATTTTATGATCCAGAAGTACTACTGCTAACTAAGGCTGAAATGTAAACTAAGAGGTTACATTGATTAATATACTTTTGCCTTCTCACCTGTTTTCACCTGTTTCACTCTCTTCATCATCCTCCCTCTTCACCCTGAATAAAGCAGCAAACATGTGCAGTGAGTTATGGATTAATGCAAGCTATGACTAATGCTGCCAGAGCTGAGTCTGTCACAGGTAATTTGCTTGCATACTTCTGGAGAACAAAGCCTTTTGCCTTCTTTCAGGCTTTTGGGTTTGTTTGGGGCTTTTTTTTTTTTTGGTGTATATTCCACATCATATAATTTAGCTAGCTGGGGAAAACATGCGGAGAAAGAAGGGAAGATAGGTGTCCAGTGCAAGCATTTTAGAGAAACAGTCATTCAAACAAATGGATCAAGAAAAGCTAACAGCATATAATTATCCCATTCATACATTCCACTGATTTTGGGATTTGAGAGCCTTTTAGGTTGCCGAGTTGGATTTAGGTTTTCTATAACAGCAAGAGCATTGCCTGTTATTTTGAAACTAGCAGATTTTAGTCAAATGGGATAATATTACACATGATTTCCACAAAACCCCATTCCTTTAGCTTGGAAGATTAGTTGTTTAATGTCGTTACCATTATATCATTTTTTGCTAGCGTTGGAGATTTTCTTTTTCCTATAAATGTAAATTCAATGCTGTCATTCCCATGTATTCACCATGCTTCTGTTAGATAACATGCACAGAAGGTCGTGGGAAAGACTGAACATACATTTGATCCAGTTAGTGTTATTGAGAAAGACACAAAATCAAGCTGCCACTGTCACTGGGTATTAAAAACCTGGGGATGGAGACCGAGACGTAGAATGATAAGTATTAAGCTGTATCCCAAATATTGGCTCTTTCTACTACGGATGTCTTGGTAATATTGTCCTCAGACAGAAATCCTCAGCAAGATCTTCTTTTTAAGAGTAGCTTCCCTTTACCTGGGCTTTTACTTCCATGTTGTTTTGTTGAGGCTGTCCTGAGATTCTTGTTTCTTCTTTAACTGTATGGATAAATATTTAGTATTTGGATGAATTTGGAACGATAACTTCTGTCAGGAAGCATAAGATGTCAATATCTGACAGTTACAGTTTTTTAACAGCAACATCCTAACAACAGGCTATGGTCTTTTCCCAGTGTATTCTTTGATGGTGAACAATATATAAAGGAAAACAATTTCTAGATGCTCCTTAATTAGAATGAGTGATGTTTTCACTGAAGCTTGCAGACGGCGCTGACACTTCAGTGTTCTTCTAAGAGGCAATAGCTCAGTGACAATTGACAGAGAAACAACATCTGCAGTACAGATAAGCAATATATTTCTCTGTTTCTGATATTTCTGGGAGCTTTACAGCTCTATCTCAAGGTCACGAAGTCCAAACTCTGTTGCAGCTAGTACTGACTTCCAGGTTTGTGCGTAAAACGCAAGCTATTGTCCCCTTTCAGCAAGGCTTTCCAAACTCAGTTGGCATGATTGCTGCTGTGGGTAGGAGCTTCCATGTCTGTGCCAGGCCTGTCACACGTAGGAGGTGGTGTGCTTTAATCCCTTTCACTCCCTTCCCCAGGCAAAGTCCCTCACTCCTGAAAACTAGGAATGCTGCATGCCTCATCTCATCCCTGCAGGCTACAGCTGCTTATCTCTGTTGGGATCTTCTGCCTTCCCAATGCTGCTACAGATTCTTCACAAATACAGTCTTCTGTGACTTACCTTCTAGCTTTTACTCTCTTCTGCTGCACAGTCACAAGTTGGGATCATTTATTTTCACTGCTATCATTCCTCACATACCTACTCCTGTAAATCTGGGCTATAACACTGTGCCTTCCATCGCAGACTTCACCTCCACATGTTCAGACTTTGTTTGATAACACAGGGGACTTGTTCCTGCACCAGCAGAGGAGGTCAGGGTGGCATGTTCAGGGATCAGCTGAGTTATGGATGAAATTGTGAAGCCTGCAGGTCTAGGCTCCCATAGTGGCAGTTTCACTCTGACTTTGTGGCTTGCTTGCTTGTTGTTTGGTACAAACTGTGTCTGAACAAACTCCTTCAGTTACAGGTCCCCTTTTTGATACCCCTCACCAATCTAGCTGGAATGACCAGTAGTTTCTGTAATGCTTATGTCTAAAATTAAGCAGGATTTGGGGATAAATAATTGCTTTAAAAAAGGTTAAGGAAAATAATTTGTCCTGAATCTGTTCTCTAGTTCAAGCTGAAAAAAGTGATTTTTTTTTTTCCCTATGAAGTGGAACATTTTGTTTCATCCTTCTCACATGGATATTTTGATGTTTAATTTAGAAACAACAAAGACATGTATCTTGTAATTCATATTTTTAATTGGAATTAATGAATTATTTTGGAAAGAAAACGAGATCTTGACTATTTTATTTTCTCTGAGGATAAGTCTTCATTCATTGCTACGTCTGTTAGGAGTCTCCTTAAGTTGCACAGGTCTACTGTGTTAAAGCACTGAAGCTTCTGTTATACTCATCTACCTTATTTATTTTGCAAGAAATCTGTTATTAACTTAGTATGCAGAGCCATCCTTTGCCTCCATGCTAATTCACTTCTTGGCTATTTAACTGGGACAGTCAATGTCAGTTGTAATGGATTTTACATAGACTGGAAACCAGACTGAGACCTACATTTCATTTTGCATAAACCACTGTAAGTGAGGCGGAGGTCTAATGATGAATACGTATTTGGAAGGCTGAATGTTTTTCTCATTTAGAATTATTTTAATAAAAGTGAAACTTTGACCCCAGAACAGTAGCTGCACATAAAAGCAGAAAAAATCAATTAGAAATACCTTTTATATCCCACTATCACTAGCTACTACTTCTATTCTTTTGTCAGACTCTCACATCACTCTCTATCTCATGATGATCTCACGCTGCTCTCAGGCAGGCTTTCTAGTATTTTTCCTGTAGTTCTGTCAGAAAAAAATAAATATCTTTTTATGATGAACAGAGTATTTAACATTTTTGGCCAAGAAAGTTACAGAGTTAGTGATGGGGCTAATGTAACCTTCAGATGTTGGGCAGAACTGCTTTTTATCTTGCTAGAGTGCTGAAGCACCTTTTTAAACAGGTAATTTTATGTCCTTCATGCATTCCACAAATTTAGAAGGCAAGAACCTGTTTATCTTGCCTGAAGCTTGATTTCAATAGCATTGTTTATTTCAATAGAAAATTGATCCTATATGGGAGATCATTTCTCAAGAAATGAAGTATATCCTTGCATGTTTAAACAACTGCTACGTACCACCTTATAAATACATATTCCCAGCCCATTCCCAATAAATCTAACAGTGTACAGTAGCTAGCAGCCTATTTTCCCCATAATTAATGCTTTTGATCAGGTAGTGAAAAGTCTTCTTGAAAAGTATACACACCGGGGAATAGAATTAAATCTTCTGTGGGAACTGTAAATTTAAACATCTTGACTTTGTAATATTTAAGAAGCCAAGGTACCATTCCTTCACAGAGATATGTCATAAAAAGTGATAAATATCAACCATATCGAGGATAGATTTAAATTAATTTCAATATAGCAACTCCATGTGTTTCAAGATTGTGCAAAAGCTGAAGTTATTTAACTCAGACTAAAAAAATTGTCCCACTTAATTTAATTTTATATTTTAGATACACAAACTGCTCCTAAAATAATGCAGACCAAGTTTGGGATGCAGTGACAGGAAACAAGAACCACAGCAGAAGCACATGTGAATAAAGGTGTCTTTAAGGTACCTGTATATTCTTGTACTTGGGTGGCTGCCTGGGCACTATGCTCTCGTCATTGCCAAGAAAAGTGTTAGTGCTGATGAAGGAGGATGAAGGATGCAGCTGAAGATGAAACACAACTGTTCAAGAAATATTAGGTCCCCAAATATTATAGCCACTAGGAGAAGGAAATATGCAAATAACAAATTAATCTATTAAAAGTCTTCTCTATTAGCTGCAATAAGGAACCAGCTCCAGTACTACTCAATAGAAATGCGCAAGAACTGTGTCAGTCTCCTCAGGTCTGAAAATTTCCAATGCAGTTGTTTTTAAATCCATAAAGTTTGGATGCTTCTGGGAGAAACTGTCATTAGGAAAATGTAGACTACATTAGTAGTCATTAGTGTGTCAGGGAGCAGTTGATCTCTTTATACAGACTTGATTATGTTCTTGTTTGGCAGTTTTTCTTCATGCTGAAACTTTTTAATGCAGAAATGCCTACTATCATATCAGAATGTTTAAACTAATATGTGTCTAAATCATGCAATAGGTAAAACCAGCTCAGTAGATTGAGTAGGCTTTGAAGTTTTCTATGTTTATAACCACCTATCTAGATATAGTCATAGAGATGTAGCACTAAATTATATTCTGATGCTGCCTCCAGTCATTAATTTAAAACCCAAGGCATTTCAAAGTCATCTTGTCACTAGTACAGTGTTGTAATTGGGGGAAAAAAGTGGACACAAGTCCACTGTCAAAATCCCAGAGGGTACATGGCAAACACATACAAATATTTTGAATGTTCATTGCACATTCCTTCTCTCTTCATTTCCATCACTGTCCCTCTCCTGCTCATATATACTTTCTTGATCATTTTTAGTGTCTTCCCTGCTCTCAACATCTTTGAACTCAAAACAAATTGGCTTTGGTTCCTCCCGTAGATTATGAAATAGATTTTCTTAAAACTTTAACTGCATCTCCTGGTTCTATCTGGTACTTTGTTTTCTAAATCCGTTGTTGTACCTGGCTCCACTATTTTTTTCTGTAGGAATTATAGCATAATCACCTCTTTAAAAACCATTTTGCATATACCGACTTCAAATGGTCTTCAGAGGTATTGTTTGCTAGTATATCCAGGCACCTACATGTGTGAATACCTTCCTTTGGTTATGACCAGAGAATTGTATTAACTTGCCTGATAATATTTTTTGCTAGTGGTAGATGTCCTCTAAATGCATCTAGGACAAGCATTCCTCCTTTTTGTTAATAGCACACCTGGTTGCCTATTCTGAACAACATTCAGCCAATCCTTCATTAAGTCTTTAGGCATCCATCCTGGTTTTGACACCTAACAATTATTCCAGTAGGCAGCTGTTCTTTCGGTATTGTTTTATGCTTTGGAATCACATATGGTCGCAATTTCATACCATCTGCTAACACTGCCAACATGACTGTAATGTGCATTTTTTCATTCTCCAAAGTTTTTTATGATGACAAATTTTGCGCCTATTTCTTCAATGGTGTAATGGGGTGGTGTGTCAAAATAAACTGGAGTCTCACTGGCATTACCCATTTGGCTCAGCAGGTAATTGCAACCTCTCCATAAACCAGTTGCATGCTGCTGGAATGTAGTGTTTTTTCTTGTGAAGTTTGGAAGTAGGTGTGGGTAATACAGTTCCTCACTGTAGGCAAAATCCGTTCTGCCATATCATTTGTACACATTGACTATTACTTGCCTTGAGTTCCCTCTGTTTTGTGCTTGTGCTGTTTCTCGATCTTTCCTATATAACAGCATTTGTGTCTTTTCTTGGAGTATATGAAAATTCTACAACTTGTCCTATGTTGTGAGAATTCTATTTTGGATGCTTACACATGTTATATATATACACTTTATATTTCCTCTCAGCATCACAAATATTATTTTTTATCACAAGAGATACCACCAAGCTTAAAATAGGCACTGCATACCTTTTGGTGCCTTCCCTGTTGCACTTACTTTTCTCATCTCTAGATGGTCTGCTTTTTTACACATCACTTACAAATTCCGGGAGACTCATGAAGCTGTGAAAGATCACAGTGGCATTTTCTGAACAGCTAACATGCTAACACCATGTTTTATTTCAACTTAGAGCTGCTTTGGGCATATTTGTGCTCCTTCTTGACTCGAGGGCCTGCAACAGTGCATATTTACTTTACCTGCATTAATCCTAAAGGAAGATGAAACAATTTTTTGAGTTAAACTACTTGGCAGGGGAAATCTTCTACTTTGCTTGGGTGGCATGGTTTAGTGGGAGGTGTCCCTGCCCATAGCAGAGGAGTTGGAACTAGATAATCTTAAGGTCCTTTCCAAACCTAACTATTCTATGATTCTATGTTAACTTGAACTTAGCTGTTCTATTTTAGGCATTTACTCTGTGCTCCCTTTATAATGAAATGTGTTTTCCATTCTCTCCTGTGGTAGGTGACTAAAAAGCGTGGAAAAAGTTTATAATTGCCCAACTGTCCTCACTGTAGGAGTGTAAATGACTATCTGCAGGAAAGGCTAGACTTTCAGACTGCTGAAGTTCGATAGGATGGGGACAGACAGCTTAGAGTAAAGGTGCTGATGGTGTGAACAGATTTTGAAAGATACATGGCAAGGTTTGCCCAGACAGCTGGAAGTTACACTTTCTTGAGGGAGATGATTGAAAACTGCAGTGCCTCTTACCCTTGTGATGGATACTGGCTGCATGCAAATTCACCTCCAGATACATGAAAGTCCTACATTTGTTTGGACTGGGGTCTTTTTGAACTGTCGTGTCTCCAAGGAAGCTAGCAGAAGTGTTGTTTTTCCATGTAGCCTGCTGTCCGTGGGAAGATGGAGAGGAGTGGGGAGCTGGTGTTGTAGCTCCTACCTCAGTAATTAAATTGGCATATGGCTTACGGAATGCAAAGTATTGCTAGATCACTTTAAATGTAGGCATTTGCCCCCTGGCCTTTGAGAATCAGGAGCTGTTCCTTAACATAGGATCAAGATTTCATCATTAATATGGTTTAATCATGCCACTTCAGGAAAGGAATGTCTCACGTTGGAATAAAAATCAACTAATAGGTAACATAGCCTTTTTGAGAGGCTGAATGTTTTATATCTCTGCCAATATGCTGAAATTCCAATTTGGGAAAGAAACAGTCTGGCACACCACCTTTGATTGGTTGCTAGTTCTTGGTTTAGGGCAATCTGTAACCTCCAGAGAGTTGGAAGGGAGCAGCACATGTCATCTGATTTGCTTTGCAGTAGGTGGCAGGAGAGCCCAGTCACCAAAAGGAAGGCAGTGTGACAGAAAACCAGCTAAAAAGCAATGCTGGACCCCAGGTTTGCAATCATTTCTTTACAGAGAACTCTCTGGCTCCCCATAAATGAAAAGGTACTGAGGTACTGACCTTTTCTAAGGTTGGTTATTCAGTAGGTATTTCTGGAATGGGTTTTGGCGTGATTGAAGTTTTGAGTCATAAACCACCACCTTAGGGGTCTTTTTTGTAGGGTTTGTTGTTTCAGATTTTTCAAAAGGGTGTTTATGCTGATCCCTAGAGCAGTGCCAAATATAATAAGGGTGGTTGAGGGGGAAGAAAGAAACAAATATAAGAGAGGTGCTGCCAAGGTTAGTATGGCTGCTATGTCTCTCATCTCTTTTGCAGAAGCATACATCTCAGTTTTATATTCAGATACTTGGAAGGCAACTTGGTAGACAGAGTATTGCAATCAACTAACCTGTTTCACCTTCTCAGGTAATAAGGTCATAATCTCTTGCATACAACACTTTAGAAACTAAAATTGAGAAAGAAATACTTTAAAATTTATTTAATTCTTATTAAAATTTTGGTTGCATATGGTTTCCTGATCAACATGATCAGTGAAAAGATACTGATTTACTGCAGATGAATTAAAGAGGAAAGGCTTCAGCTGTCTTTAGAGAAAAAAAAATAAAGTGAGAATTCTTAAAGATTCCTTTCCTTAATTTTTCAAATCCAGGCATGAATATGCACATTCTTATTTCTCCATATGTTTAGTTTCCTTTCTTCTTTCAGTCATGCAGAAGTTTGTCTGCATAGCTCATGCAGATCTAAAAGTGATTGTCCAGTGAGTCATGTCCTGAACTTCCTGGAAATGAATGAGAGCAAGTCCAAGCATGCTTTTCGGAACAGAGGTGCACCTCTTGATTCCAGCAGCCTGGAAATCTGGATATCTGGCACATTATTTGCTCAGAGTGACAAATTACCAAGAGAAGGCATAATCTGTTGCCCATATCAGGGAGGTTGGCGAGTCTGAGTGCATAGTCTGTTCAGAAGTTGATTAGAGAATAACAGATAAAATATGACCTTTCTCTAGTACTCTAGATACGGCTTAGAAAAGATGAAGATGGCAGAGTATATTAGGTTTCTTACAGAGTAAGAGTCCCATTCTGACAAGGCATGTTGCAGAACACTGTCCCATGAATGAAGTTCTGATGTAGCTGATGCCAGCAGTTCTCTACACCTGAGCCACAGTGCTGCTGGGACAAACCTGTGGATCTGTATGAACCAGCATGGTCCAAGTCCTTTCAGGAGTACACTAGGTGAGTTTTTATTTGGGAAAATTATTATAGCAGTTCTTTCAGACACCATTTGTCTTAACTGAAGAACTCGGTAGTCTAATGATGGTCATTTTATGATCAGGATATCCAAGGCACAAATAGCTGAGTGGCTTATAAAAGCCTGTTTCTCAGCTAAGTACAAAATTCAGACCTTCCTGAGTGGCCACCCCTCACCTTGTTTCATTGCCTGGTATTCTCTGTCCTCCTACCCCCACAAGCAAGGTGAACCACATGAGCTGGCCTGCATTAGGGCAGACAGTTTGCTCCTTGATACATGAAGTAACTGGTTCTTTCTTAACTCTCATGCCATTCATTACAACTCTGAACTCCCACCCTAGTCCCAAAATCCAAACCAAGCAAACACCAAATAGCCAGGCCTTTCTTCACTGAAAGGGTTGTCAAGCCTTGAAACAGGCTGCCCACCATCTGTGGAGTCACCAGGTGGAGTCACCATCTGTGGAGGTATTTTAAAGATCTGTAGATGTCACACTTAGGGACATGGTTTAGTGGCGCAGTTGGCAGTGCTGGGGTGACACTTGGTCTCAATGATTTTAAAAGTGCTTTCCAACCTAATTGATTCTATGTTTATATGGATTTCCTTCTCCATTTCTAAAAGGAATAGAGTTGTGGTAAAAGAGATCTGGAAATAGGAAGTGAGGAGATAACAGAATCATGGTCTGAGAGAACACTTAGGAAATAATTAAGTATTGAAATGTTAGGGTCTCACTGCCTTTTCCTTCACTCAGACCTTTGGTTCCTTTTTTTATTCTGAGTAAATGTATGCTGACACATGCCAGGTTTTTGTGTCTGTAACTGTATGCCCAAGTGTTTATTGTTTTGATACCAGTAAGTTTGCCCACTGAGGCCTCCCAGCCCCTGTATTTATATACTTTGCACACTGTAAAGGGATCATAGCTCCTTGGGAGACATAGTGCTAACATTACTGAGGTGCAGAAAATAGAGAAATAGCAGTAGGCCAGAGCTGATGTATTGTTAAAATTCCTAACTACATTATGTGTGAGTCTACTAAATCTTTATTTTGGTATCTGAATTCAGAAAGAGGAAGAATGATGCTGAATTATTTTCTTTCTCACTGGGAACAGTCTCAGCTTGCTGCCTGTGCTTTGTAAAGGCTGCATACATAGTTAAGCAACTTTTGCATTTACAGATGCCTTTACATTTACAAACGCCTTTATCTTCAGAAGCATATTTGACATACTAGGCTAGCTTATGGTTTGAAAAGCCTGTGAATCATTCTGTGAATAGCTGAATACAGAACATTTGAAACAATCAATGACAACTTGCCAGGGCTTGGGCAGAATGCTCCCTATTGTAAAAAGAACTGTAGAGCAGGCTGTGAAGCTCGAGTGGTCATCTGATAGGAGATGAATGCAACCAATCTCCAAGGAGCTAAGGAGATATTAGCAATGCCAGTCCCTTGCAGTCATAGTGTTACTTATCTCCCTGTGTTTGACCGAGCTTCTCATGTTCTGTTTAAGAATAAAAGGATTGCTACTTTTGTTATTTCTTAACTCTGAAGTATTTCCATATCTGGTAAAATGGGGGTGGTGGGTGGGTGGATGGGTGGTGATGTTTAAATATTAGATCTATTTATATAAATGTCCTTTTTCCCGAATTTGTGAAATCATAATAAAAACCATAAATACAGGTAGTTCCTAAATCATGTGACTGTAGGCAGGATTGAAGGTGCCATTCTATTACATAAACAGTCACAGGTTTATCTTTTCGCTATTGAACTGTTAATAGCCCACAGCTGCTAGAGAGAAATGAAACTGGAGTTAGTGACTTAGCTTCCCCTGTCTTCTTTATTCTCTACAATGACTTAAAAAAAGGTTTAGTACCTGAGTCTGAGATGTAGTGAGAGAGCGCAGATGTGTGAGGGGATGTGAGTGCAAATACTCTAGCACTGCTACAAACCCTTGTTTATTCAATTTACAGTGAATTGAGCTGTTATATTTCTTCACATTCAGTTGTTCAGATCTCAAAATCTCAACTTTCTGGCATTCTAGATCTATCTATAAGATTTTTCTTTTCGGGATTTTTTTTTCCCAAACCCATCCAGCATGTTTTGACTTGCATCACTGCCGAAATCTAGTGTAAACTATTACTTTGATAGCAACAGTTTCTAGATAAGTTCAATAAAGAATTAACTCTAAGCAAACCTTCATGTAATCTGTATTATCATTTCTCACCACTGAAATGGAACTTTTTCTCCAATAAAACAAAAGAAATCAGCAGCAATCCAAGATTCCTCCAGAACTACTACAGATACTGAAAAACAGTAAGTAGGGAGAACGCTCTTAAAGATTTGAAATTACAGTCAAAGTAGCAGAATTCTGCACACAAAAGGAATGGTGTTTGTTATTACCATATCTTTTCCTCTTTTCATTGTGTATATAATTGTGTATTCACTGTATTGGTGTAATAAGTGTTACTGTGCTGCAGTGTAATGCAGCATACTGCTCAGGGATTCATCACACAATTGCTGTGAACAAAATTAGATGCCACTACTAAAGGTAGATTTTATTTTCTCATTTTATTTCTTTGCAGTTTTTACGAGTATACTCTCTACAACATAGGAAATTGTGACAAATTCCGACAAAAGATAAACCATGTGCAAATGATTATTATATTTCTCTGTTATCAGGGTGTCTAAAAATAGGTACTTATTTTTTTAGTTTTTCCTTACCACATAGTATGATTTATAGACTTTTGGTTTTTTGGTTTTTTTTTTTTGCTTTGGGAATTAGTCAAAGTCATGGTGGTAGAGGAGGGAGGATTAAATGCATATACATTGTTCTGGTGATTTTCCACTAGCGATCTTGGAAATTCTTTCATGGAACCTGTGTAAGTCTGCAGTAAAAGATTCGCTTTTCTGCCAGGTGGATGCTGAATTGATTCAAAGGTACTCAGCTGCTACATCATCTTTATTTTCACACATCAAAGGTAGGCATATTGCAAGCAATTAATCATGTACTTGTTTATTGTTCTGGAGTAAATGCATTTTACACACCTTTTGTTGCTGAATTTAATTTAATTACAAATCATCCCAGTGTGTATCTGTCATTAGTGAACACAAAAAAGGATGAGGGAGAAAAAAACCAAGTGTTTGCTTTTGTTATTCTGGTTACTTTTGAAACAAGGGGTATAAGAAAGGTTACTTATCACTGGTATTTATAAAACTAATTAACTACTCAAAGTATTTACAAACATATTTGACTACTAATATCAAAACACCTCTGTTTTATATGAAAACATTTAGTCAGTTATTAGAATCAAATCAGTCCCTTATGAGAGCCCAGTTTCACAGGCTGGTGTTTATCCAGGTCAGCAGAGTGCTTGGTTGTCATTTGGAACCCCAGGTAAAAAACAGGGGGAACTTTACAATGACTCTTAAAAAAATAATTTTTCCCCTTTATGTCTTTTCTGCTTGGAGGCGTAGACATTAGTCATTATTGTATTACTTTCTCTGTTCACAGTCATCCTCCCAGGCTCTTTTGTTAATGGGTATGGCAGTAGTTGTCCTGTGTTTCTGTAACATGAATTTACTTTTTGGGGTATGGATATTGTTTTCATTGTATTCAAAATGAATGTTAAAAAATATGCAGTCACTGCTCTATGGGAACTTTTAATTTGCCCACTGCCATTTTACTGGGAACAAGAGCTGATATACTGATATACTGAGATTTTAAAATGTGGCAGATTGGAATTCTTTACAAAAACGCACTGACAGCAATACTGTTTTCATCAATTAAAACTGAAAAAGGCTTCTATCTATGACTAAACCCTCATCTTTATGGAACAATGAAACATGAAGTTCCTGTGTCATCTCATGTTCATAAAAACGGAAAATTTATAGATGATGGAAATTTGTAATCATTGAAATAAATGGCTATGAAACGTGTTAGCATGGCCATGTCTGTAATTTCAACTAAAAAGTTGGGGAATAGAATTACTGCAGTGAGCAGATATGCATGTAAAACTTTGTGTCTCCATTTCTCTTTTTCTTCCCTTCCTTTCTCAAAACATTCCAGTTGGTCATGCAATGTAAAAAGTATTGATTACATACATTTCCTAGTAGATTTAAGCCAATGGATATTTTGGCTTTATTATAATAATGCAGTTCTTTAAAAAGAATGGATAGGGGTTTATGGATATTTCTTGGTTTAGCAAGAGTGCAAAAAGAGAGGAGGATATGTGACATCAGCCTTCACATTTGTATCTCCCAGGATAGAATTTTACTCACTTAATCGATATGTCCATTTGGTTTATTATTGGTTTAGTTTTCAAAACAGTGACTGATTACTGGAATTTGCTTTTCTTCTAGAACCATATCCAGCCTCACCTTAGCAGTTGCTCTTTGTAAGTTTTACTATAAGAAAAAACTTTATGTGAAACTTCCCTTTAACTGTAGGATGTAATTTTATTGGAGAAAGTATGTTTTTTTTTTTTTTTTGTTTTTTAGTGTATGTACAAAATGATACGTATAGAAGAGAACCAAACTGAAAATAAACTTCCAAGCCTACAACCAGGCCATTGTCAAGACCTCTTAGAAGGATATGTCCATCATATTTGAAAAATCATGGCAGTCAGGAGAAGTTCCAGATGACTGGAAAAAGGGAAATAAAGCCCCCATTTTCAAGAAGGGGAAAATGGATTAGGTGGGGAACTACAGACCAGTCAACCTCACCTCTGTGCCTGGCAAAATCTTGGAGCAGATTCTCCTGGAAGGCATGCTGAGGCAC
>JASSUY010044872.1:0-21145 GCA_032466535.1 Forpus xanthops
AGTGGGAGGTGTCCATGTCCATGGCAGGTGGTTTGTTACTAGACGATCTGAAGATACTTTCCAACCCTAACTGTTCTATGATTCTATGATTATTGTGGCCTGATATTCTGTCTTACAAAGGGCACAGTTTTACCCTACTACATCTTTATTTATCACAGAACAGCCCTTGCTAGCTTTCCAGTACTATGGAGCTGCAGTAGGTCTCCTTCTGATAAGGTGCTCAGATTCAACCCGTTTCACTTCTGGTCTGCTTTTCTTACTTTACTTCTCGCACTTCCCATGTCAATCCTGGGATCTGTTCATGGAAGTCGTGGATTTGTCAAACCCTCTCTAGACCACAGTTTTGATAGCCAGTTCACCTACCAGCATCCATGGCTGTGGAATGCTAAACCCCATACTAATGCAGATCAAAACTTTCCAGAGTAAAGTTACAGGAGCAGATTTCAGCTTAGCGTGCCTGCTTCATTTAAACAACGTTTTTAATGTCAAAATCAGCCTTGAGGAACACTTGAGCTGCTTTGACTTCACCCCCCACACAGTGAACTGTAGAAAATGCAACATATGAGTTGTTAGTTGTAGCAATGAGAGCAGCTTATGTCTTTATACTTTTAAAAATCTATCTTTTTAGAAACATGCATGCATCAAAAAGAGTATATAAATAGCAGTTAGTTAAAAACCTATTCTCTGTTACATATGTTTAAGGTTGTGGAAAAAAACAGAGGTCAACTACAAAAATAAGTTGGAACTTGAGAAAACAAGATATATGACTGCTGAGTCTAATTCTTCAGGAGCTTTCTCTGGTCTTTTCAGGGTCTGGATGACTATTTATTCTGATATACAGTTGGCTGTATGCACTTTTTGATTGTTTATTTTGCCTCTGAACTATCAGATTGTCCATTGTTTACTCTCCAGCTGTGGCTGGGGTGGACTGATTCTTTGAAAGAGTACAAAGGATCTTGTCTTTTTTTTTTTTTTCAGGATTATGTCATATTAGTCATCAGATTTGTGGTCAGGAAGGAATGTTGCATTGGATCATGCTGGCACAATTTTGGCAAATATGCCCTTTCACTGCAAGAGAGGATATGCTGCTTCCGAGATCATCCTACTACTAATCACTAACCACTTTCCTGCTGTTTACAGGGTCTTTTTTATGTTGGTGGCATCTTAAACTGTCCAGTCCTATAGCATATAGCTTCCTGTTTCTGGGGAGTTGAAATGATGTAGTCAGATGGTCCTTGGTTTTGGTGAAGGGTATGGATTAAAACATCTGTGGTAGACAAATTCAAGTTAGATAAATCTAAAGCTATCTTCTGCTGCTACTTTTAAATATTAGCCTGAAGGCATATTACTAGTGGATTCCTCTGAAAACTAACCTGTGTTGATGTCATGTGAATGACACTTTCTTGCTACAACTAACTCATAGCATAGCACAGAATATTTTTTAGTGATATAATGATAGTACAGTTTCCTTTTTCTCCAGTCGGCTTGTTTTGATTGTGCAAGATCCTCTTTCTCATACAAAAGTTTTGTCCTTTGTAGAAAAAAGTTATTGTGGCAATTAGGTTTAACTTATAATTTAAATATTTTGTCATTGCCCTTATTAAAAACATATGGCTTCTCTGAATTCGTTCAACAATTTCTGTAATTATAGTAGCATTTTTTTATTGTTTCAAAGACTATTATTTTATTCTCCTTTGAAGATATTGCAGTTGCTTTTTCCATTCAGATTGTTTTGTACTTTTTGTCTCTTATTAAACAGGATTTCATGGCTGACACAACACAGAAGGGACGCTGCGACACTGTTTTCAACTTAATGAAAAGAGGCTGCCAATCAGATTTTGTAGAAAGTCCCACAGTTCATGTCACAATGCCCAGTGACCATGAAACAAATACACAAGTGACACCTGGAAAAGTTTCAATCCAACTGCGTCCAGGTTGGGTTGTCTCTAACACATTGATGTTATAGTCAATTTAAAGTACAGTAACATTAAGTATAGATATTTTGTGGAGAAGTGGCTGGAATAATTATTTTGAAGACCAGTACTGTAATATTGTATTGTAGGACTCTGATGGTGTTGCTCTCATATTCAGGTACTGTCTTCAGCAAGAAGTGTTTCTGTCAGATGCTGCTGAAGATCGGAATAATGCAAGCAACAAGTGGAAAAAGGATTTTAGATAGTCTGTTCTGTTTTTCGTTGTGGTTTCTTGATTTTTTTTTTCTTTAGCCACTTCACAAATAGTTTTCCCTTATGTACATATAATACACTATCAACTGTATTCCTTACTGAAAACAAATTGAGTTAGAATTTCTGAATTCCTCATTTGATAATTGTCATACTCTATAGGTATATCTACATGTAGACACTACATGTAATACAGATACTTGGTTACTTTTAAGTGCATTGACTATAAAAGCACAAAGACATCATAGCCAATGTATAAGAATGGACTGGATTCCTAAAGGAGACAGGTATTCACTGCCTAACATTCCACCTGGCTCTAACAGCATCTACAAGTCCCTTCATGGATCTGAGATTTTCTACCTGTCTTCAGCTGAGCTCAAGTTAAATCAGCATACGTTCTCTGTCTCTAAAATAGCTGTAGACAACAGCAAAAGTGGGACGTGGTATGAAGGGACGCAGGGTATGTTTCATATCGTAAAATTTATTTCCTTTGGCAAATGATAGTTGGAGAAGAAAAAGTCTTTTACAAGGGACCAGTCTTTGGTAGAAAAACATCAAGTTAGCAAGAAAAGTATCTTACTGATCTTCACTGTATGAAAGATAATTTTTTGTCAGTTACAAGAAGGGTCTTCATTAGTGTAAAGCACAAAGGAGCTCTGGTTTACCATCCTTACAATAATAAAACTGAGAAAGTAACTTGAGCACTTCCTCTCCTTTCCCCGCTCTCCTTCCAAGGAAATGACCAGTACTGTACTGTGTACTGAGAAATGGTGTCAGAAAGTGAGCTAGCTCTAGATGTGTCTGTAATAACATTTATTTCCAAAGGCATACTTGATTAATAGAAAAAAAAAAGTAGTTTTCTGAAATCTGATTTAATGAACCTTTTGCCACTGATCAGTGCGATTAATTTTGGGCTTCCATATGCTTTGCAGAAGTTCTTCCAGCAGGGAAGCAGAAGACTAAAATTCCTAGAAGTATAACTTTTGATATGTAGACATCTTACCCATATTTTATAGTCCAGGGAAACACACAGATGTACAGTTATACTGGGTTGCCCAGAGAAGTTGTGAATGCTCCATCAAGGCTGGGTTGGACATAGCCTTGGGTGGCATGGTTTAGTGGGAGGTGTCCCTGCCCATGGCAGGGGAATTGGAACTAGATGATCTTAGGGTCCTTTCCAACCCTAACTATTCTATGATTCTATATAGTTATATAGTTATGCCTCAAACCAGAAATTTGATACAGTATAATCATGCAGGCAAAGATGTTTTTGTTTTGACACTGGGGGGTTTTGTCACTGTTTACATACACTCAACCATCAGGATTTAGGTGAGAAAAAAATAAAAGCTTCACTCAGCATCTCACTGTATAGAAACTAGAGACCTGCAAAGGTCATTTACAAAAGGTAGTTCCATTTACATTGGCAATGAGGAAATGCACAAGTTACAGCACACCAAAATTCTCTTTTTTTCTTGCAAGACCTTATCCAGGCAAATCCTGATATTTTCAAGCAGATCATGTTCAGATCGCTGAAAAAAAAAACAGTTTGCACGTTTAACTATTCTGGGTCAGATCCTTGTTGCATGTACTTGAAATATGCTATCTAGCAATGTCATATGCACTAGTAAATGTCATAGAGAAGTCATATTTCAGTGAGGGCATGTTTCAGTGTTCTGATAGCTTCTACTGATGCCTATGTAATTCTTCTATAATGTCTCCCTTCCTCCTGTTCTTTGCTCTATCTTCATTGCATAGTATTCAATTAGATTCTGCACTCATCGTGCAAAGATCATACTTGCTCATTTCTTCTGTGAGCTTGCAGTTTGAGTAACATAAAGAAGAAATTGAAGTCTCACATTACTGTACCTACACTGCCTGTACTCTAGTCACTTCACTCTTTTTGCAGGCATTACATAATATTAGGCAAGGAAAATGTTAGGGACCATTTTTAGTGACTTCCAAAGTATTAACATTTTTATTTCATGCAAGAATGTGATGTGCTTCTGCAGGAGATACAGACATTTGTCATCCTAGCTAAAGGAAGAGTTCTGTTTTACATACACCAAAAGATGGATTTTCTGGTTAAAAAATAATATATTGATCCTACTGAGTTTTCTCATCAAATCTTTGGAAGTAGATTGGTATAAACTTGAAGCATAATTTACTGTGCTGTTTTTATGGTACACATGTAGTTTAAGACTTAGATGAGAGACGATTTGCAGGATACACATACATACTTAAAAGTGTCAGCCTTGATGTGACTGGCCACAGTTTCTATGCAGATCTGTGTCCTTTATGAGTCATAACTGCTTTTTGGAGCAATGCCGAAGGGATTGCATGACCATGAATTAAAAGAAAATGGGGAGAAGTCAGATTTTGACAATAAATTGCTCCTGCAAGGAAAGAAAAAAAAAAGCAGCATGTTCTACAAAGAGCCCCTTTGTGGCTTATATGTGAATGATGCTTCAAGATTTCATTTTCTCTTGGGAGATTTTCTTGTTTGTTTGTTTTCTGTTTGCTGACATAAGGAACTTTGTGCTGAGGTTGCTGCAAAACTGTGTTTTTTAAGAGTGTCCATTAAATATAGTAAATAAACTTATTTGTTTCCTTTGAATTAGGAAGTGAAGCAAACTTTATGTTAAAAGTTCGTCCTCTAGAGAAATACCCTGTGGATCTTTATTATTTAGTTGATGTCTCAGCCTCTATGCACAACAATATAGAAAAACTAAATTCCGTTGGATTTGCTTTATCTAAAAAGATGGAGAATATTTCTCTTGATTTTCGACTTGGATTTGGATCCTATGTGGATAAAACTGTGTCACCCTATATTAGCATTCATCCAGGTAGAATCCATAACCAATGCAGGTATGTAGTCTTTGTATATTACTGTACCACTGAGAAATTACTTAAGTACGCAAATATGCATTATGTATATTTATTTTTAAAGCTCTTCAGAATCTGTTTCATTATACCTTGGTTCTCCAGCAGAGTTCCTAAGAGAATGCTGAAAGCTTTTATGTTATTATATAATTATTAGTTATTGTATGTTATTATATAATTATGTTATCATATATTTTGTCTATATATTATATATGATTACTTCTGAAATATCTGATGAGTGATTTCAGAAAAACTTTCTGTATTGGATAAAATGTGCTGGGTTGTTTTTTGGGGTTTTGGATTTTGGTTTTTGTTGTTTTTTTTTTTTTCTTAGTTACTTTGCATTTATGTTGCATATATGTTGCCTAGATTCATGACAAAGTTTTGTACTTCCTGAGTTAGGACTTCTGGTGTATAGTTGTGTATTCATGAACTCTTGAAGTGCTACTTCTGTCCATGTGATACAGTTTCTTTCAGCTAATTTAATGAATAAAAGCAATCCTCTGATCTAATTCCACAGCTGTAATATGAATGAACTCCCATTTTAAATAAGAAAGGTTGTTTGGCTTGCAGTTCTTTTTTTATCCCATGTCTTTCCTTTCTTGTGTTTAGCACTTACATAAAGTGAGGGATCACTTTCAAAAACCGTGGGAGAACAAGGTTATTCACAAGAAATTCAAATCTATATAAACCATAATACTTGGAAAAGTGAATATTAACTGTTCATACCTTCTTCATTGTTATTATCTTTCCTGGGAAGACATGGTTCAAAATTCTGTGAAGTCCATAAGTGTCTTTTTTTTATTTCAGTGGTGTTTGAATTGGGCTCTAGGAGTGGAATTCATTAGGTCGATACAAATGTCTATGTATAAAGTAGTCTTCTAGACTGTGTAGTAAGTGGAGATCAATTAGCACTTCTAGGACACGATTCATTTTGCCTAAAAGCAGATGTCTGAGGAAGTATTAATCCTTACAGTGCCAGTTTCTCTTCCTTGACTGTAAACTGAGTTGGGGGTAGGCAGGCTATAGTCTGGATTCTATATATTTCAGACTATATAGTCTGCTTCTTCAGTGCCATAAACACTGCTATAAATGGATTGCAAAGCAATGACCCAAGTTAGTGCTGTGGTACTAGCTTACTTACATCAAACTTTATACTTCTCCCTTATGAGTAATTTCAGAGAGTATAATTTGCAGCTGTTACTGAAAGTGGAGTTTACCATCCCTTTAGTTGTTACCAATCTCAACATTAATTTTATATACAATTACTGCTAGTGGATGTAGGAACTTGTATTTTTTTTTTACTTTTGATCGAGTCACCTTTGTATCGATATATTAAAGGACCTTAATGCTGCAGTATGATAGCTCTTTTGTCAAGATACTGAAAAGCAAAGCTGTATCACTTGATAGACATTCAAAAAGGGATTGTATACTCTCTGAGATCATACCAGTGCTCACGTTGTGTTTCTTTTCATTCTGGACAGAAATACTATATTAAATTATATTATATAGATTTCCATAAATGCCAAAAAGGTACATTTTTTTTTCAGAGTAAATGAGAACTAAGTCCTACTGAACTTAATTAATGTGGAGTTATTCTTCTTTAAGTATTTCTTCTACTGTACATCTATGCACTATGTAAATTAGTAGCAGAATTTTGTAGTTTAATAGGGATTCAGTGTTTGCAATTCAAATAGAAAATACAGAATGTGTTAGACTTTTGCTTTTTTGGTTTTTTTTTTTTACAGTGATTATAATTTAGATTGTATGCCTCCTCACGGTTATATTCATGTGCTATCCCTGACTGACAATATAGCAGAATTCAGAAATGCAGTAAATAAACAGAAAATTTCTGGGAATATTGATACACCTGAAGGGGGTTTTGATGCAATGCTCCAAGCAGCTGTGTGCCAGGTAAGGAGCTTATTAACAGAAGATAGTTCAGACATGTGTATGTGTATATATATATATATATGCGTATGTATATAGTTAAACTGTGATCAATTTTCCTGATTTCAAAACGTCATTTCTAGGCCAGATAATAAGATTTCTTCCTCCTTTTCCATTATTTCCCCCTTAACTATACATTTCTGTTTCTCATCAAAACTGAAAAAGGAGGACCAAAGAGAACATTTGTCAGTGTTGGTTAATGATGTTCTTCAAACTCTGGCTTTGAACAGCCTAACTGACATAGGATGGAAAATGAAAGCAGCTGCTTCTTGCTTGAAGAGTATTAATTTCAGTTCACTGCAAAATTAGTTTCAAAAATCATTAAAGCCCTCCTTGTGTTCCTGAGTGAAATGTTGAAATACTATTTGACATTTCTTCTGAAAAAATCTATTTGAAATCAGAAAGATCAGTTGCATATCTGCTTGTGAAGATGAGGAAAACAAATGCATTTCAATGTTATCTCAGGTTTTTAATTAATTTATATTTGAAAACAATGCAAAACAAGTAAAAATTAACTGTTATATCTCAAGAAAATTTCATCACCATCTGTCCCATGCAGAAGAGGATGGAAAAGATCTGCATCAGTAATTCCCAGGCTATAAGCATATTAAATAATAAAAATTAGTTTCTTCTAAGTGGCTATTTTGCATATTGTTTGTCTTCTTTGCATAGTACTGCAGTAGGAATTTTGAAAGTTGGCTGATTCATGGATTTGCTAATTTTCTACTCTTTCTGTTCCCTTAAAGAAAGTAATTCAGCTCCTGTCCAAATCACAAGCTTAGTGTGTTTCTCATGTCTTGGGATGATGTCAAGACAATTCTTTTATCTCGTCCATCCTCATATTTTTCTTTTTGAGCAGTCAAATGAATCGAGGACAAAAAGTAACTCAAACTATGCTAAAGATTAACAGTTTGGCCCAATTTTTTTTTTTCAAATTTTGATGAGCTGTAAAACAGGTAAATAAAAGCCACTCTTCATAGACACTGTGATTATAGCTGTTATAAAAAATCGTTTTGAACCCCTCAAAAAAATCTTTAAAATTCAGTGTTTGTCATTGGACGCATTCCACACTTACGCCATGTGAGCTCTAGAATATATGCTTCCAAAAACAATAGAATGGAAACATTCATGAGAATGGGGAGGTTTTCCTGCTAACTGAATTGTGAACCAAAATGGATGAGAACAATGTGCAATTCATAACAACCGTCATGAACTATAATTTAGATTAATGTGGACTCGTTTTGCCTGGAGTAGAACTTCATAACTTGCTCCATCTTGCTTTAGCCAATACAGCCCTGTTACAAGAGGTAGCAGGTTAGGTCATGAAACTCCTTTAAAGTTTTGGTTGCTGTGATGTAGGTAGGTAGGAGTCTTGAGGTGACAAGCTGAAATGATGGGAGTCTTAGGAACAAGAAGTTTCTGTGGTGCTAAAGGAGAAATTGGGCTTATTTTAGATTAAACCTGCTTATAAATAAAACTTAAAATATGTCTTCTTTAGGGGAAATGCTGTCTAGATTTATCTGAGAGAGGTTCATGCCTAACGTATTAGCTGGAAGAGACACCACACCCCTCTGTGCTTATTATCCCTACTGTTATGAGATACGTAATCCTCATTCAGAGGTAGGAGGGAATGAGGCTGAGAAGGGAGCTAAATCCCTCTCTGCAAAACAACGAAAGGAAGACGGAGAATAAGACAAAGCCTGGCTGAGTACAGGGCTGTATTGTTGATACGTTTCACTTGAGATGAAAGATACCTGGAGGTGTTAGTGGTAGAGGTGAGACAGAGTCACAGGATAGAGGAGCAAAAAAAAGAGGAAAAGAGAGGAAAGTGGAGTTAGTGAATCAGATGGAATAATCAAGAAAGGGAATAATGGAGAATAATATGCAGTGATTTGTGTGTGCCTCTAGAGTTTAGTTTAAAGGAACCATTTATTTATTTCAGGGAAATAAGTGTTATGGAAATACGAGTTGGCACCTAACCCGGTTTAGATAGAAGCTTGCCCTACATTTTCACATCACTGAATTCCCAAAACACATTAAATCCACCCTTGTGTATGGTGCTTTGTTATTAATCCCTTAAGATGGTGGATAGATGTAGTATTTTGCTGCATGATAATGAATTTCTCAATTTGCAGGTGCGTGAAGACACACTCATTGATTTGTTGTTCATATTCAATGTCCTTTCTGGAAAGCTGTGAAAGAAAACAAAATTATGGAATGCTGAGAAAATAAAGTAGATATGTATAAAGTAAAAATAAAAGAAGGCACCAACTGCCAGTACAAATGAATGCATATTAACTGTAATACTTTTTGAAGCATGGGGTGTTTTACAAATGCATTTGCATGTAACAGTGACACACCTGATGTGGCAGCTGTTAGCCAAGCCCACTGTAATGCATGACTTATATATGTTTTGAGAGATCTTTCTAAAGAAAGAAAGATTTCAAAGCAAAGTGGTAAGTGGATCACTGAGTGCAGTGGTAGTTTTCAGATGTAGGACATGATACACATTTCTGCAGAAAATGCTTTATATAGTTTGACTTAACCTTGGTGCTGATAAGCAGTTTAATATCTGAAGATAGATTTCCAAATTCATTTTTCATGTTTTTATTTATAATTTTATAAAATAAGTATTTATGCTTTTTTTTTTGTCTTAGAGCCATATTGGGTGGCGGAAAGAAGCAAAGCGACTGCTTCTCGTGATGACAGATCAAACTTCTCATCTGGCCCTTGATAGCAAATTAGCGGGGATTGTAATTCCCCATGATGGAAACTGTCATTTGAAAGATAACGTGTACATCAAAGCTACGAGTATGGTAAGGCATATGTCATATATTCTGCCTTCAGAGAAGCAATGTAAAACTACATAAAGGAGGGTTTAGATTGCTGTCAAAACATTGCTCTTATTTCAGTTATCAGAATAGTACTTTTCTAGGTAGACAAGTTGTGAAATGAAGAATCAAACGCTTGGAACTATTGTCGTTCTTTCTGTCTGTGATAAAGTATTTGGAGTCTGAGGCAAGAGCACCCAGCAGAGGAGGTTATGTTACTGGTTTTGGTGTGCTTTTTTTTTATTGCCATCTAATTAACATTGCACACATTTTGATAAAATACATGTAGAAAATGCCCTGTATGGTATTTTGCACAAGAAGAAACTGGTAAAATGTAAGAATTGCACAGTCTTGCTAATACAACCAAGATAGTGGTGATGGTTTATGGTCACAGAGGCACAGTTGCACTGAATTTAAAGGCTTGGTAGGAGTAAAACAGAAGATGCACAGCAGCAATGAGTCAATTTAAACATGGTAGACTAGAAAATATTCTTGTGCCACAAAGCATTGTGGTGGTAATGCAACATTAAATACATTTGAATCTCATAGTATAAAGACAATGTGTGGTAATACATACCTGTGCAAAAATACTACAGAAAATAATGCCTCTTTAGCAGATATTTTTTAGCTTAGAAAACAATTTCTTCAAGAATTTATGAAGCAGTCATGTGTGATTGAAGAAATTATTTTTTTCCCTGAAACTTTTAATATTTAATAGTTTTGGCTATTTGCTTAAAAAAATATGAGTCATTTATATAAGAAAAATGAATCACTACTTGCTTGTCATATAATCATCATAAAGCAGAATCATGAACTGTGGTATCATTGAAGCACATTACAGT
The DNA here is from genome assembly GCA_032466535.1 of Forpus xanthops. Taxonomy (NCBI): domain Eukaryota; kingdom Metazoa; phylum Chordata; class Aves; order Psittaciformes; family Psittacidae; genus Forpus; species Forpus xanthops. Next base: position 10,687 of record JASSUY010044872.1, read on the forward strand.
TTTATTCTAGCTGCACTTAGTTAAAGTATATAGCCTGTGTTCAGCCCAAGCCAGCAATGTGCTGGTGAAGGCAGTGAGGGTTGTGTGTAAATTAGACTTGATCTGAACTTCATCCCAGCAACTGCTGCTTACAAGGATGATGAGGCAGCAGGAAGCAACTGCCATGTGGTATGTGATCACAACATTTTGGGAGGTTTCTGGGAATTAGTGGTTGTTCCAGGACCTTGCTGAGTGGAGGAGGGAGCTGAGCATGTGCTAACAGGAAAGTTGTTTTGATTTCAAATTATCTGATGTTCTTGCATTCATATACTCCTGTTGCCTCCTGGATATTCCCTCTCAGTTGTCAGGATTATTTATTTTCCTCTAGCCAATCTGTTCAGTTTCAGTAGTTTCTGAACAAGTCAAATCAGGGCTACTTGATATTTAAATGAAATGTCATGAAAGGCTGCCACCTTCTTAAAAAATAGGTCATACGACGTATTTTTTGCCCTTTTTTCTTTATCAATGCAATTTTGTTGGTCTATGCAAAATTAAACAGCCATCTGTAATCACATTTTCCTACCTTGGTTTTTAGCTTCTGAGTCTTGAGAACATTTCATTTTGGAATATTTTTATTTCCTCCTTGTGCCAGTTAAGAGGACTTTATTTATTTGCATAAGCTCAGCCTTTACATCAGAAATGTTTCCAGTCATTTTTCTGCCTGTTTCTTTCTAACTTTTGCTAAGCAGTCACACAGTGTCAGCAAAAAAAGCATAAGACAGGAAAGAAAGCTAGTCCATTTTAATTAGATCTGTGCTTGGTCAACTCCCTTTCTGAAAAACTTAACATCTGTATTAGTTATCTTCACAGCTTAACATAGTGGGTTAAAATAATAAAATGAATGATGTCATTGGAACATGAAGGATGATATAAAGTGCATTTGTCTGAGCCATAGTGGGGAGCAATAAGGTAAAAATACATAAAGTGCAGCAAGCTTTTTACAGCAAGCAAAGTGTGGCTTCACAAGCAACCAACAGTTTCTTATATTAACTTCTCATATTCCTAAATGAAAAAGATAAGTGTGGGTCTGCTGATGTTTGTTTGGTTAGATTTTTTATTATCCCTTCTAAAATTAAGAAAATTTTTCTTTGTAACTTGAAGTGAGACTTTAATGCACTGCTAACCAAGCTGGACACTGTAGTGAGTTAGCTGACAAGTGGAATGAAGTTCAGCATTACTTGTAAGCAGACTAGGTAACTTAGAGATCCAGTCTCTGCAACCCTTGCACATATATGCATATCATCTCTTAACTTCAGTAAGGTCCATCTGAGTAAGTTTTGGTTTCATGAGCACTTGGAAACCTATTTCTGATACTACTGATCCCAGAGTTCTGCTGTTAATTGCCAAGATGTTGAGGGGCCCCTCTGCTGGAATTCGGGCATGTCAAGTCTCAGTTGTTAAGGAGGAAGACTGATTTAATTGACCACCATCTCATGATACTTTGACACTGCCCATCCTTCACATGCTGACAGTGCAGGTAATGCTTACAGAATATCTGGATTCAGTCTCCCTTGTCCTGGGACTGCTTGGTGAGTCTGTGATCTGCTAGCCAGCTGCATGTGTCCTGTAGGGTCATGTAGCACAACGGAAGTGCCACCACTGTGGTCTGTGGTCATGGAGAAGGAAGGTGGGCTTAGTACAAGTTGCAAGCTACTGAAAATGACAGCAAAAACACTGCTGCTGCAGTTCACTCACAACTCCTGTGTAGTGGGAATGCATGCTCACTGGATCCTCATGTATGGCAAGCTCCCTGGTTGCAGCTGGAAGAAGGCCCATATATTGCTGTGTTACCTTCCTTTCATCACTTATCTTAAGGAATATAATCGCTTACCAAAGGGTGGAAAAGTTGAAGGAGGTGTGGACCCTGGCTAAGATCAAGCTGCAGTAAGAAACTCCTTTGTTCTTTCTATACAAGACTCATTATAATGGTGTGATATGATGGAAAATGGATTTTGCCCCCTTGCTATCTCAGCTGTCTTGGCATTCAGATTGCAGTTAGGAGAGCAGTTGACTTGCAGAGTGCCTTGGGTAACAAGTACTCTGGGGAGAAGTGAATTGTTCAGGGTAACTTGAGTGTGGTCTTGTGTGAGAGAGACAATGTTGGGGCAGATGGTGAACAGTACTAGGAAGAGAAAGACAGCAGAAGTATGTGAGGGGAAAGAGGTTGAAGGACCTGAGATCAGTGGAGGTGTCCAGATGAAATCTTTGTAAGGGGAAACAGTTCAAGTCCCGCATCACTTCTTTATGTTTAGTCATGAATTTTAGGTATTGAATTTGCTTCTTGAGAAGTATTCACAGTTGTGTGATAAGTAAGCAGTGATTTTCATATACAGTTTGTTTTAGTGAACTGGACCTGAAGGGCTCTCACATAGACCACATGTGAGGTGTGCAAAGCCCACTGGGACTCCAAACATCCTTGTGCTTCCCCAGATCTTGGATGAAAGCATAGGCACCTCTTGTTCTGAAATCCATGTCAAATCTCTCAATGAGAAGAAATGTAGAAAGATCACTGGCACAGGACATGCCATCATAGGTACCTCACCAAATAGAGCAATGTCATTACTGGGGAGAGACACGAAACTCATGCTGCCATCTTTAAGAACAAATGTGGTTAAGAAAATGTAGCAGGTCATTGTGGTGAGGAGTAGAGGCATCATTCCTAAGGCAGGTCTTAGGCGTACAGAGGAGGAGAAAGTTATCAGCTGTGAGATATGTGCAAAATACTGACATTGCTAGAACTTGACCCAGTGGCTGCATTTAATTGATGTGTCTGATCCATGGTGCCAAAATACATTTCTGAGAAACAAGATTACTCATTAATTACTCGCCTTGCTGTTCCTAAAAGCATACTTAATCTCAGTTTCCTTATGTTTTACTTTCTCCCTGAGTTTTTCACAAGAACCTGCCTGTCATTCTTGAGGAATATTGTTCTAGTTGGATCAGGGGCAACATCATATTTCTTAAGCATCAAACTCAAACCAATAAAATAGTACTATATAAGCTTTTTCTCTCACTGTGCAACTTCCCTTACAGTTGGCAATGGTAAATGGCCTGTTCAGTCTGTGTGATTCCCTAGTAACATTTTTTGTCATGATCTGTTTATTTGGTTAGTCTCACCATCTTTCATAAACAGGCCTATCATTTCTCCATACTTTTAGAAATAAGGATTTGGGGTGGTTTTGAAATCCTGCATTGTGTCCTATGTTAAATATAAGGCTTTTACCTACTAATCTGCAGTCTTCTGTTTTCTGATATATTTTGCAGGAGCATCCATCTCTTGGCCAGCTCTCTGAAAAGTTGATTGACAATAACATCAATGTTATTTTTGCAGTTCAAGGAAGCCAGTTTCACTGGTATAAAGTAGGTTAGAAACCTGATTTCTTTTTCCAATTTTACAAGTACAATAGTTATATTAAAAATTAAAACTATACATAAATTATTGTATTTTTCATAGGATCTGTTGCCTCTGTTGCCTGGTACTGTTGCAAGACAGATAGAATCACAAGCAGCAAATCTCAATGATTTGGTGGTAGAAGCCTATCAGGTATGATGAGAATCATAATGTTGCATGCTGTATTTTTAGGAATTTTTACCTTTCATAGTCTAAAGCTGGAATTTTTAGGATCTTGGCATCTATCTGAAGTCCACCAAGGATAAGGTCCCTACTTTTCTGAATGTCCAGATTGGTGGGCAACACTGTCCCACAATGGCTGTCAAATTCACAGGCTTTCAGGGTCTCAAAGCTAAGAGCTAGCACTTTTTCCTTTCTAAGAGTACTTCTAAATAAGCTGTTTGATTTTCTGCATCTGTTGCCATGTAACTTCAAAACAATATCTGATACATTTGAATTTTGGTATTCCTTAGTTCATAGACCAGACACCACTGTCTAGGCACCATATGAATTCAGATAGTGCAGTATCAAGAGAGTTTTAAAGTGTAATTCTTAGAACATGGGTAACAGGTAGGAATTCACAAGGAGGTAGTTTGAGTTAACAGTAGATACTGTGCAAAGCACAAAGCAGGGTAATAATGACTTGGTGTTTTGAGACATGGCAGTGTGGAAGACTTGATACGGCTTTGAGAGGGAACAATGGAAATGGCTCTTGCCTGAAGTTCTCAACTGCAAGTAATAGTATGGGAAAGAGAACACAATAGTATGGGAAGAACATGAAGTCATTTTCCACAGATGATAGACAGGGAATGGCAACTTGAAACTGGAAATTGGCATCCTGATAGTGAATGAAAGATAGTCTGGTAAGAGTGGGCATAAACAGCTTTGAAAGTGAAGCCAAGTATGAATGCTGTTAAGGTGTGCAAGGTGCACAAACACAAGAGTTCCAACAATTCAAAAATCAGTTACAAAGCCATATGCAAGGTATCAACATGTATCACATTATTTTTAATTAGTTAAACATCAGAGGCTGAAACTGTCCATTGTCCTAGGTTAACCATCTAAATCAGGCTGTTTGCTTTCAGCAAATCAGCTATAATGAAAAGCGTTGTCCCATGTCTATTCCTAGTCAATAGAGTGGTTTTGTGCACATTTTTCTCGCTGTCATGTTGGCAACATCATGCAGAAGGTAAAGACATCCAAAAGCAGCGGAGAAAATTGTGGAGATGTACTCACTGATACTGTACTTCATCTTATAAAATCAAGAAATGTCATTTTGAATATGGAGGTTTGCAGGAAATTGCTGGTAAAAAAAAAATGAAGATCATAATCCTTTTATATGCCACTTTCACACTGTATCCCAGTTTTTAGAGCGCAATGAAGGGCAAACATACAAGGAGGAAAAAACAAAAATTTACAAAACCAGGACTTAGTTCAGTGGAAGATTCTGTGGGACTTTCCTGCTCCAACCACCCCCAGTTTGCTCTTGCCTTATTTTCATTTTTTAGACAGGTCCCATCCCAAACTTCATTGGATTTTGTATTTTGAGATTTTTATCATAGTTTAAGGGCTTTTAGTATATAAACACACAGTGAACAGGGTTTGAATGTTTTGCTTTCTTGAAAGCAAAAGTACTTAGATAAGAAAATAAATTAAGTGTTGATGTTCAATGACAGTGGGCCTCTTGCACTCTTGTTCTAGCAGGGAAACCTTAGGCTTAGTTGTGGAAAACCCTAGCTGAAAATCCCTGTCTAAAAAGCCAAAGATGAGTCACTGATTTTCAAAAAGTTGCCAAGATAAACGTGTTCAGATCCATGTAATTAAATTTCCAGTTGTAACAGTAAAAGTGTCCTATTAAACTAATTTTTTTTGTACTAATATGCCAGGAATTTTAATAATCTATGCAGTTTTCAGCTCATAGGTTTGTGCAGAGTTTTAGTGAATATTTAAAAGGTCAAGAGGCAATATTCTTTCTTGGAAGGAAGTAGGATTATAGAGCATGCAGTGCATACAGATTACAAAATAGCTAGCTTTTTCATTATTTTATATTTCAGAAAACCCTAATGGGAGTCAACCAATTGTTGACATGTATATATCTACCTTACCCAAATAAACCAGTAAGAATAATCTCAATAAGCCTCTAGGTCACCCTAAGGTTTGTTCAGTGAAAACGTTTCAAGACAGATACAAAATATGAGAAGTTTAGAAAATATCAAGTTAATTAGGAACCTTTTCTGCTGGATAATAATAGTTGCATATATGTTTACTGTTTTATTTTAAAAGTGTGGCTAAAAGGCAGTATAGCTTCTCAGACAATACAGGTTTTGTTGCGCATGATTGTTAGAATAGATTTTCAAATTGCAAAAAAATACAGTTTCAAAACTATTTTTGAAAAACTGAAAGCATTTTCTATCCAGAAAATGTAATCTTCTTCATCAGAATTATCAGTTCACTGGTTCTGTATATTTGAAATGTAATCACGTCTTTATATGGGAAACAATGCTTTAATTCATTCCTTTATTCACACAGAAAAGCTTTCTTCGTTTTTAGTCAGTCATAGTACTTGGTGTTAGTCACTTATGCACATTATATGTTGAGATACAATGCAACTAAAACTTGTTTTCTGGTTACAGAAACTAATCTCTGAAGTGAAAATTCAAGTGGATAACCAGATCCAAGGACTTGATTTTAATATCACTGCAATCTGTCCTGATGGAAGTAAAAAAATTGCCATGGAAGGATGTAAAAATGTGGGATATAATAAAGAAGTATGTCGATAGTTCTTGTTCAAGTAACTGGAATACTTCTTTTTCTGTTTGGTTGGGTTTCAGTGGTTTGAAGTCTTCTAGGGATTTACTTAAACTGAAAATGGATTTATGTGATTAATGATCACAGGCTCTCTTTTATTCTCCAGTTTTATTTTTCCTGAATCTTAGTTTAATTCTCACTAATCTTGTGGAACTAAGGCTCAAAGCTTTTCTTGAAAGCTAACGTCCATTAAAACTCTCCTCCTTTGTCCTCCATGAAGCACAATGGCTATGTTCATTGTGATGAAATCTGTTTGTAAGGACATTGAAAGATAATCACCCGATGGAAAAGAATCACTGGAATTTGTGTTCCTTGGGTCTGTACTAGATGCCACCTTTTCCTCTACTTGCTTTAGTAGTCTTCATTCACAGTCAGGGTTGTGGATAATTGGTTTATTTTATGAATCAGCTTAATAAAATTATTTATCCCCGTTTGGATCAGTGCCGTCTATTGAATGAAATGAATTGTAAAACTGGAGCATCGTGCACCATGAGAATGAGGGGAAAGATGTCTGGCTAATGTAAAGAACGTGGTTTTCTTCCCAGAACAACTTCTGTGTGCCTTGATATATTTATTTAATTCCTTGGACGAGTAGAGCAATTCATTTAGCTTGCCAGGAAGAGGTTTGTGTTTCTGGAGAATGGGGTCAAGGAGTTCTTTCCTTCTTCACATGTACATACTTCTCGGTGTGATTTCACTTGTGTCTGTGTGAGTAAAAATAGCAAAACAAATCAGTAGATTAAATGTGTGCATTTTAAATACGTTCATTTAGATGGATTTTGTTCACTTGTGCATTTTGTCTGCATGATTTGCTACTGATTAGCTTCTACAGTTTAAGGGGGATTTGGTGTGTTTTTCTTCTTAAGCCTTCTCTTCTCCAGTGTTGTTCCCTGTGCATGTCGTAAGAAATAAAGCTGGAATTTGTTCTGTTTAATGAAAAAGAAAATATTTATATCTGTTCCTTTTTAACAGAAAGCCAGGCCAGTTGGTTGTAAAAGATTGCATGTGGTCCTAAACCTCAACTGCTGTTGAAAAGGAGCCATCCTCAAGAGATTAATTTATTTTAACCATAAATCCTCCTTTCAGTATTTGTTTACAGGCAAAATGCTTTTCCTTCATTTTCACATTGCTTGCATTGTATGATTCTTCTTCCTTCCTTTTCTCTCCAAAACACAAAGTGCAGGATTCTGGAAGAATCCTACAGCCTCTTCAGGGTGCAAAACTGGCTATTAGCAAGTGTTCATGGTGTTGCACTTACATAGTCACAATGTGCTTAATCTTTCTGCTGCTGTGTTGAGACCCATCAAATTTCACAACTCATACTCAAGATAAGATTTGCCCTTCTCTCCCATCTGCCTGTCATTCCTCCAGTATTGTGCTGTACACAAAGATTAACATTTTCTAGCAGGGCTCCATGTTAAATTAAAAGCTCATTCTTTAGCTGCAGCCTGTCATCCTTGCATGATACGCACCTGCTGTATGAATTCATTACTGCATAGCCACACTTTTGTCCCAAACCCAAAGCCTGCACCGAGAGTGTAGGCAACTGAGGGGTTGTGTGTGTAGTGCTGCATCTGAGAAACAAGAAGAAAAGCAAAGGGTGAGACAAAGCTCGAGTGCCCCCTCGATACAACATTAAGCACAAGCTTCTGCACAGCATTCTTGTCCTGTTGTCCGTGTAGGCAGCCACAGCCCAGCTCACCACAAAGCCACCATTGTCCCCAAGGCCTCAGCTGTTCTCATGTGGGAGCGCAGCGGGAGGGGCAGACAGTGATGAGAAATGAATGGTCTTAGTCTTTGTGGGTAGTTTCAACCTTGTATGTAATGTGTTTCTTAGGTTTTCTCTTTTTTTTACTTGGAGGGCTTTGTTCTTTGGTGCTAAGGAGTAAAGGTATTTGATCGTCTTGAGTTTCCTTTCTCACATTTTCCTGTTGTTTATATTTTCTTTGTGAGAAGGCGAGGAAGAGTTGCTTTACATAAGCAGGCTGAATTGCTTTAGTGAGAATACCCTGTCATTAGCCCAGAAAAAAAAAAAAACAATTTTGAAATACAAGATTGCTATCCAGTCAGAACCATCAAAGAGTTTTGGTAGCGAGGCAAACTCTGTGGAACTCATCTACTCACCAAAATTATTCAGGGTCATGCCACAGAGGCTGCTGCTGCAGTGGGTACTATCAGGGTGAGGACCTGGAGCATGGTTGTGATGGCCATGACACAGCCACAGTGTCATGGCCACATGGACACAGCCACATGGCCAGGACACTGAGTCCACTCTGAAGCAGCACTTGGTCTGCCCATGACCACCACAGCAGTAAGACTCTTTTGCATGATCCCCATTGCAAAGCCATGTGCAGCAAGAATATTCATTATAGATCCTTTTTATAAAGAGTATCTGTTTCTGTTTGTGTATTGTCTTGCTCAATCCTGTCCCAATTCTCATCTGAATATATCTGAAATATAGCAGAACATACACAATTAAATAATAACAAGAGGAGGATGCTGGTATTTCTATTGCTATTTAACATGTATTAAACTTCTCTTTTGCAGCTGTGCTTTAACATGAAAAGTAGACTGCTCCCAGTCTTACATTATTAGGATTTTAACTGTATTTGTGATGCCTATCATTACTAGTGCGCCATATTTAACAAATGGCCACTGTGTATTTTGTCATTATTAGCAACTTCACATTTGTATACAGTGTCAGATTCTGCTTTAGTTATGTCAAAAAAATTATGCAATTTATAGGAAATAATAATTTGTCTTTATTTGTTCTTAGGTACTTTTCAATGTGTCAGTTACAATGAAAGGATGTGATACAACTGGAGGAAGACAATATGTAATACTTAAACCTATTGGTTTCAATGAAACCGCCATTGTTAATGTGCAGAAAAGCTGTGCTTGTCATTATGGAGACAGTGCAAGGCACAAAAGAGTATGGACTGATGAAACTTTTTCTGATGGCAGACAGTCCGCTTGCCGTGACAATAACTGTGGCTTTAATAGAGATACGCTTCCTTCTGAGAGGTGCAGACAACACCAGGACCAGCCCATCTGCAGTGGTCAAGGAAATTGTGTAGATGGAAAATGTTTCTGCTACAAAAACAAGCTAGGCAAGGTGTTTGGCAAGTACTGTGAAATGGATGACTTTTCCTGCCCATATCACCAGGGAAACTTATGTTCTGGTAAGACGCAGAGTTTATGTCTGTATTTTCTTTTTTGATTTTGTTTTGTTTTCTGAAGCTTTTATATATGCTGCAGCTGAAAACAATGATGTAACATTATCAGGTGCTAGAACTCTGTGTGCAGGATTAGTGTGTGAAATGTCCTGAGCTGCCAGGTAGGAATTCTGGACTCCTGGGCTTTCTTTCCACAGAATTATGCAGTGTCTTCTAAACTTCAGCCTTGCTTTTTTGGGGATTTATTGAGTTATTTTTAAGTTTAGCTATTTTAAGATTTAAATCTCAAACTTCCTCAAAAGTTACGATAATGATATCTTGGATAAAATGGTAACATTATTCCAGAATGTAAGTTGATATATTTCAGCCTGGTGGGAATAGAGATGCTAAGAGATTAGGAAGGAATCATAACTTCCAGATGAGGATCTGATTTTCTTACACCCTAAATCAGACTTGTGGAAGATACAGTGACACTTGATTCAACTAAGTGATAAGTATGGTAAAACTGTTCAGAAAAGGAGAGTGTAAGTGAAACATAAACAGGGAGAGTTGCCAGAAATTCCTGTTCTTTTTGTGGCCTACTTTATGTTTCTTAAAGAAAATATACAAATGAAAATTGTGTATGAACAAAATACAAAATATGTACTTCTAAGATAGTGTTAGGAAAAATGAGATTGAATCAGTATCATTAATATATCACTCCTGGATTTTTTTTCCCCTCAGAAGTAACTAAGCATTTTAAAATATGTACTGCTGTTCTGCACTCATAGAATCATAGAATAGTTAGGGTTAGAAAGGACCTTAAGATCATCTAGTTCCAACACCCTTGCTAGAGGCAGGGACACCTCCCACTAAACCATGCCACCCAAGGCTATGTCCAACCCCGACCTGAACACCACCAGCGGTGGAGCGTTCACAACTTCCCTGGGCAACCCATTCCAGTGCCTCATCACCCTCACAGGAAAGAATTCTTCCTCAGATCCAATCTAAACTTCCCCTCTTTAAGTTTGAACCCATTACCCCTTGTCCTATCACTACAGTCCCT